>RJWM01004105.1:65671-105251 GCA_004363535.1 Dasyprocta punctata
ACTCAGGGCCTAATGCTTGCCAGGCAGGCGCTGTGTCACTGAGCTACATCCCTGACCTGCACTGTCTTTTTTTTTTTTTTTTTTTTTGGTGGCACCAGGGCTCAAACTCACAGTTTCGCGCCTGCCAGACAGGCGCTTAAGCCACTGAGCCAAACTCCTAGCCCTAGTTTTTTGAGGCAGGGTCGCACTATGTAGCTCAGGTTCGCTTTGTGCTCGCCTTGTAGCCCAAGCGTGCCTTGAACTCACAATGCTCCGCCTACCTCAGCCTCCCGAGTGCTGGGATTAAAGGCGTGTGCCACCACGCCCGGCTGGCCTGCACTGTCTTGGTTGCAGTGGTTTCACAGTAAGTCTGGAAGTTGGGTAATGCCAGGCTTCCAACTTGGTTCTCCTTCGATATTGTGCTATGTATTCCATCTTTTGCCTTTCCATATAAACTTTATGATCAGTTTTTCAATAATCCATAAAATGTCTTGCTGGGAGTTTGGTGACGTCGACTGAAGTTAAAGTCCTTTCAGAATTTACATGATGAAACCTAATCTACAGTGCGATAGTATTTGGAGGCGGGAGTTGGGGTGGCTATTAGATCCCAGGGCAGAGTCCTGTGCAAGGGGATTGGTGCTTAGAGAAGAGGCCCCAGAGAGCTCGCTTGGCCCTGCACCTTGTGAGGACTCAGAAAAGATGGCCACCTGTGAACAGGAAGGCCCTCAGCAGACACCAGGTCTGCAAGGGATGCGAACTGGGATTTCCTGTTGCTGGGTATGGTGGTATGTACTTGCAATCCTATCACTTTGGGAGACTGAGGTAGGAGGATTGAAAGTTTGAGCCCTGCCCTGTCCAAAAAAAGAAAGTTTGAACCCAACCTGGGCGGTTCAGTGACTTAGTAGGACCCTGTCTCAAAAAATAAAAAAAGCAATGCAGAGCAAAATAGGGTTTGATGTGTAGCTCAGTGCAGAGGCCCTGAATTCAATTCCCATTACCACTAAAAAAAAATGTTTGTGTATCAGCCACCTAATCTGTGATGTTGTTAAAGTAGCTTGAACAGATTAATTTGCCATTTCACTGAATGTAGGTCAAATCTGGACAGTATTGAGTCTTCCTGTGCACCGACATGGAATCTTTCTCCGTGTATTTAGCATGTCTTTGATTTCTTTCATCGAAATTTTGTAGTTTTCTTTGTATAGATATTGTACGGGTTTTGTTAGATTGATGTAAACCTCAGTTATTTTTTTCTGTATTGGTGTGAGAGGTCTTGTATATTTATTTCACATTCCACTTGCTCATTGCTGACCATTGGGTTGAGGTAGTTTCTTCTCTTCAGAAGTCTGCTTGTCCTGTTACAGTAGGATCCCTGACCTAGGTGTGCTTGTTTCCCTGTGCTGTCATGCCACTGACTTCTGTGGCTCCGGGGAGTGGGACTTTCTGTCCCAACATGTTGCAGAGTTCTGCAGGGATGTTAGCTGGGCTCCTGTAGACCAGTGCAGTTCTGACCCTCGGTGCCTGAAGGCTACCTGCAGTCCCACAGGTTGAGGGCCACAGCAGATCCACTTGCAAGTTGGCCTTGACGTATTCTGACTGCCCAGCTGCCAGTTAAAATTTCCACAGTTCCTTCTCAGATTTGATTAATTTGCTAGGGTGACTTACAGTACTCAGAAAACACTATACTTAAATTCACTGGTTTAACATAAAGGATGTTTTATTTTATTTTTTTTAATGAGACAGGGTCTCACTTTGTAGCTCAGGCTGGCCTTGAACTTACTGTGGTCCGCCTGCCTGAGGCTCCCTAGGGATGGGATTACAGGGGTGTGCCCCCAAGCTCGACTTCTTGGGCTTTTTAGAGACATCATTGCAGCCTGGAGCATGGATGATGTGTTGAAATGTGACTGGTGACAGGCGCTGACTCAGTGCTGACGGCAGGATGGGGAGGCCAGCATGGTCTCTGCCGAAGTCCTCAGCATGCCTTCCGCAAGGGCCTTGTGCACCGTCACACAAGGTATTACTTGATGAGAATTAAAGATCAGAATGTCAAACCACTGGAGTAGTGCATGCCTGTAATTTCAACTATCAGGAGGCTGAGGCAGGAGGACTGAAAGTTGGAGGCCAGCCTGAGCAACTTTGTGAGGCTATCTCAAAACAAAACAAAAGGGCTGGAGATGTAGCCAAGTGGTAGAGTGCTTGCCTTGTAAGCAGGAAGCCCTGGGGAGAAGAAATTGTCAGGTGAAAAGAGGGTAGGGGAAGGTCCGAGAGAAAGGTCACTTTCTGAGGCCGAACTCCCCAACATTAGTCTTGTCACCTGTTCTAAGCCACCCACCTGGTGAGACACTATTGTGGCATTGTAAGCATTCTTCTGACTCTGTGTGGTAAGGGTTGTATTTTGTTTGTTTGTTTTTGAGACAGAGCCTGTTCTAAAGCCACAGAATGACTGACTGATGTGAAGCCTGGGTTATTATTATTCAAATACTTTTTTTCCCTTAAGAGGTAGGATTTACCTGTGTTGCCCTTTAGCTCTTGAGCCCAAGTGATCCTCCTGCCTCAGTCTCCTGAGTAGCTGCAACCACAGGAGTGTGCCAATGTGCCTGGCTTTCTGGTGCTTTTTGAGAGTAAACTAAGAAGCAAACTCCTAGCACCTAGAGTCGGGAGCCAGTGGTTTAGCTGCATGGTTATAAGTCTGCCTGGTATCCCCTGAGTTAGGCTTGCACACAGTTTAACAGGGCTGGGGGGCTTGAGTGTTGTCTCTTTCTGCCAAAGCCACCCCAGGCCCCTGTGGTTTCATGCTGTGCAATAGCAGCATGGGCACTGGGAAGCCCTGGCTAGCGCAGCTGTGACTGAAGCAGGCTCATTTCACTGCACAGCCCCCACCCTAGGTGTACTGGGGATTGAACCTGGGGGCACGCTCCACTGAGCTACATCCCCGGACCTTTATTGGTATTGTTCCCAGTAAAGGGTCTTTCAGAGTTGCCCAGGTAGGGTTTGAACCTGCAAGCCTGCTGCCTCAGCCTCCTGCTGCTGGGGTTATGGGTGTGTGCCACTGTGCCTAGCTATAGCAGGGCCTTTATGTGGGTCTCAAAAGCTGACCTCCTCACCTCATGCTTCAGGATCTGGAGCAGAGGAGAAGTGGTTCCTCCGGAGTGCAGATTTAAACTCAGAGCCTGGTCCAGTGCCGGGCCTGGTTCTGGAGGTGCAGGCAGCACTGTGCAGAGGTGCTCCTTCATCTCCCGGCTCACGCTCCTCTGGAGCCAGGTGTCCACAGATCCTGCTGGATTCTCCCCGGAGTCAGGCAGCTGCCGGCAGAGGCCAGGATGAATTCTGTGAGCCGAGACCCCTGCGGTGAGGCGGTCACGGTGATTCTCTCTGAGCTTGAGTGGGGCGTGGGGTGAGAAACCTGGGGGTGCCCAGCTGGCAAGTAGGAAAAACCAGTGACTGCAGTGTGCAGTGTGGGCCAGAAGGAATAGCCAGAAACAGAGTGATCTGTGGGCTCAGAATTAGAAAGGAGGCTCCGGCACAGCGTCTTCAGAGCAGAGGTGAGCAGGGCGCCATACCTGAGTGGGGTACACAGTGGCACTGAATGGTCAGAAGATGGGGCTGAGGATGCATCCTCGACAGTGGAACAATGAGAACAGAGTGGAGACACAGGAGGAGGGGGTGTGCTTAGTCACTTCCCTCATCCTTGGGACAAAATGCCTGACTCCCAGAACTTAGTGGAGAGGTTTATTTTGGCTTGTGTTCTTGTCCGTGGCTGGCTGGCTCCAAGGCTGAATGGCATGGCAGAGGGGCGGGAGGAGAGCTGCTCAGGGCACCCAGGAATCGGAACCAGGAAATGAAGGGAGGAACCGGAAAGAGATGGACCCTTTCAGGCCATGCCCCCATGCCCCGCCTCTTCTGACCAGACCGCATCCCTAACTGCAAGTCACTGTGGAGGGGGCCAGGACACATTCACAGCCAACAACCGCCTTGTCTCCAGGCCGGGACCTGCTGGAGGCTCCTGCATGCTTGCCATGGAAAGCCAGCTGGGTGTCTGGGGCATGGGCTTCATGGGCTCCCCTCCCAGGAAGCTGGGAGTTGTGGGGCGCTCCCCTAGGCTGAGCCCCCAGCTGGGCTCTGGGAGCAGGGGGCTGACCCATTAAAGCCTGATTTAGGACTTTGTGATTCTGCTGGGAACTTTGGGAAAGAACTCTCACTTGAATGTTTGCATGTGAAAAGAGTGGAGTGTAGACTCAGCCAAAGCCTGACGGCAGCTGAACCGGAGGTGCCCTGCACAGGCGCTCACGTCCAGGATGGCTCCAGAGAGCCCCCACAGCACCCTCCTCAGTGGAGAGTGGCGAGGCCGTGGGGAGTGCTGGGAACAGCTGCAAGCAGGTGCTTTCCTGTATGTGCTGAGGGGCAAGTAGGGCTGAGTTGTGGGAGGCGGGTCCTCGGCAGGGGTGACACCCACAGCTGTGTGGGCTCACACCTGCACCACAGTGTGGTGAAACACACAGCTTGCTGTGGGTGAATGATGTTCCCCCAAACCATGTGTTGAAGGCCTGACCCCCAGGACCCTAGAATTGACCTTACTTGGATATAGGGCTGTTGCCCTTGTACTTAGTGAGGCTCTGCTGCATGGGGTGGCCATGGTCCACAGTGATGTGTCCTTGTGAGAGGCACAGGTGGACACAGATGGGGAGGGTGAGAACAACTCCCCACAGTCTTCAGGGGTCCGTTCTAAGCCACCCATTTGGTGAGACACCTCATGACTTTGTAAATTCTCTTTCTGACTCCGTGTAATTGGTTTTTTGTTTTGTGTTTTGTTTTTTTGAGGCAGGATCTCATTACATAGTTCAAACAGGCCTTGAACTCACCATGTAGCCCAGGAGGCCTTGAACTCGTGGTGATTCTTCTGCCTCAACCTCCCAAGTGCTGGGATTACAAGTGTGTGCCACCATGCCTGGCTTCCATATAATAGGTTTAAATTAAAAAATAAAAAAAGAGCCTTCTTTGGTGCCCCTTTGGAGGGTGAGTCCCCAGGGGATGCTGGCCCAGGGACCTGTGGTATGGGGTGAAGGAGGAGGATGGTAGAAGGGCCTGGATCTGGCAAGGACTTGGGCTCTGGCCTGAGCCCAGGAGTGCATCTGGGGATGGAGTGCTGGGGTCATGGTCTGTTGAGGCCGGGTCGCGTGGGGAGGCTGGAGAAGTGGGCTGGAGGCCGGTAATGATGGAAATGAACTCTGAACGGGGCCACTCTATGTGGGGAGACTGGGGGGTGGAGGGGAGGGTGGCGGCTGCTGTGCCTTCTGAGATGCCCAGGCACGTGGTGGGGGGGCGGTCCTCAGCTCCTGTAGGCATCCTGGGGGCCCAGGGCCCACCACCCTCACCTGGGCAGGGGTGCTCAGACCTGTCATGTGAGCTGGCTTTCTCTTACCTTGTCCATCTGCCCTGCATTCACCTCACGGGTGGCAGGGTGGACTTTGTGCCGGTTCTCCCTTTCCTGGCACCTCCTGCTCAGCTTGCCGTCTTATCTCCTCATCATCTTATTGATGAACTTCTCTGTCCCTCTAAACAGGCCATCCTGCCACTGATGGCCCCTTACTGGCTTCCTCCTCCTTGTGGCTCTCTGTCACCATATCATGGTCTCATGTCTTGCCTTTCGTCTGTACATCATCTGGCCCTCGCCTGCTTTACTCCAGGACCTCCCCTGTGTGACTGTCCCTGCAGTTCTATCTCTTGTAAAGGGAGACTGGTTTGGCATTGTGGGTTGAATTGTGTTCCCCGCAAAAGCTGTACTGAAGTCCTAGCCCCTAGCCACCTGAAATGTGACCTTATTGGGAAATAGGATCTTTACAGATGTAATTTATAAACCAAGATAAGGCTGTACTGGATTTAGGGTGGGCTCTGATCCAGTCACTAATGTCCTAAGAAGACAGGCCCTGGAGAAGGTGCGTAACCGCACAATGGAGATGGAGGTGTGCCTGTGTATGCCAAGGTGCATCAACTTTCCCAGGAGCCACTGGGGCTTGAGTGCCAGGACCGAGAGGATAAACCTCCCTCACTAAGCCTCTCAGTGTGGCCGCCTTGGGAATGAGCGGATTTGAACTGAGGCATTAGTAACCACCTCGGTGCTGGGCCTTCCTCTGCCTTGCAGGAAATCCATGTTCTGCACTGGGGTCTCATTGCTCCTGGCCCCTGCCTTCAGCTTCTGGTGGAAGGAGGGGCTGCTGGTCCCTGGTGCAGTTCTGTCCCTTCTGGTGGAAGTGCTGAGGATGGGACCCTGGGCCTGGGTTGTCTACATTGAGCCGTCCTGCAGCACATGAGGTACTGTGTGTACTTCATGTGGGCCTACGGGTTGTGTTAGGCATGGTCTTTCCTGTGAACCAGTCAACTGGCAAATTCCTCATAAGCATGTTTACTAGTGTTTTTAAAAAATTAAAAAAAATTTTTTTAAAGAGAAAAAAATAAAAGCAAAATTTCAAAACAAAATAATAGGGTAACAATGGTTAATATGTTGCATATTATTATCTTTAGTTACTCAGAGTACAAAATATTGGCATTTAATTGTCCAAACAATATTAGCACAAACCTTTCTTTTCAATGAACTAAGAGAAATTAGTTGTGTAACTACCTTAACTGTCTTGTATGTGTATGTGTATATATATCTGTATATTTATATATCTATATTTACTTTTCCCTTTTTTTTTTTCTGCTTTCCCTCATCTCAGTTTCTCTTTCCTTTTGAACCGTTTCTTCCCATTTTACAATATCTGTTGTACATTTTTTTTTTACAATATCTATTGTACATTTTGGATCTTATTTACTCTCTCAGCTTCTCACATTAGGGAGACAATACAATGTTTGCACATATGTGTCTGGTTTATTTCACTTATGAGTATGGTCTCGAGTTGCATCCATTTACCCCATTTTTCCTCCTTTGTGACTGAGTAGTACTCCATTGTATAAAAAGACCACATCTTTTTTATCCATTCCTTGGTTGTTTCCAAGATTTGGCTGTTATAAACTGTGCCGCTGTAAGCATGGGTACACATGTATCTCTGTGGTAGGATGTTTTTAATTCTTCTGGGAAGGTAACCAGAAGGCGAATAGCTGGGTCTAATGGGACCTCCAGTCCTAGTGTTTTGAGGAATCACCACACTGATTTCCACAGTGGTTGCACCAGCCTGCTACACACCCTCCAACAGTGGAGAAGAATTGACCCCCGCCAGCATTTGTTACTGGTTGATTTAGTCATTCTTTCTGGGGTGAGGTGGAATCTAGTGTGTTTTAATTTGCATCTGTTGAGTGACCAGTGATGTTGAACATTTTTTCATGTATTTATTTGCTGTTTATATTTCATTGTTTGAGAAGTACGTATTCATCTCAAGTGCCTATTTTTGGATGGGGTCTTTAAATTTGGTAGGTCTGATTTTTTTGAGTTCTTTGTATGTTCTTGATAGTAATCCTTTGTCTGAGGGACAGCTGGCAAACATTTTTTCCCACGTGGTAGGTTGTCTCTTCACTCTGTTGGTGGTTTCTCGTGCTGTGCAAAAGCTTTTTAATGAGATGAGATACCAGTTGTGGTAGGTAATTTGTTTGTTTGTTTTTTCAGACAGGGCCTCACTGTGTAGTTCAAGGTACCCTTGAACTCACTTTGGAGCCCAGGCTGGCCTCAAACTCATGGAGACCTTCCTGCCTCAGCCACACAAGCGCTGGGATTACAGACATGCACCGCCATGTGTGCACATTAGGTTTTGAATATGTGTCAGTTAGGGTTGACAGAATATGGTGGTTCTGCATTTCCTTGCTGTTCTCTTTACTGAGATACAGCTGTTCCAGATTGTTGTGTCATCATGGGCAGTGATGTAGTCAGGGCCGGGAAGCCAGTGTCATCTCATGGTGCTTGGTCAGATTTTGGGATCGTTTTCTTGTGTCTGTTTTCTGACGCATGGTTGTGTGCTGTACCTGGTCCCCTCCAGCGAGGACACGGCCTTGCTCTGGCCTTCCGTGAGCCTGATGCTGCTGCCGGAGGGTCACTTGGCCGAGGAGGCCTTGCTTGGTTTGTCTGATGTTTCCTTCTGACGGGTCGTTGTGCTCTTCCCTTGCCAGGATCCCACAGTAGGCTGTGTCCTCTCCAACGGCAGCCTTCCTGGGCCAGCCTCCTGAGTGCTGAGCCCCAGGTGCGTGCCTCCATTCCTGGCTAGAGGGTGGACTTTCGAACTTCCTGTTCTGTCTGCCTTGGTAGTTGGCACTGTGTCTTACGGAAGTGCTCTCCTTTCTCCTGTGTACTGTACTGGTTCTCACTGCTGATGATGTGATGGGTTATGCGAGTGTCACTTCTCTTTGGAGCGATCTGCTCTGTCGCCGTGTGCTGCTGTCAGTGGCACCTTTGTCCTCCTTGGTGCCTGATCTTGCACCCTGCACCGCAAGGTGTTCCAGCTGTGGAATCACATTTCTCCAAGGATGGTGTGGCCCCTTAAAAAAGATAGAAACTAGTTCTTTCCAGTTATATTGTGCTGCTGAGGCCTTTGTAGGGCTGATGTGTGCTTTGAAAAGCCAGGAGGTTTTGACAAGGCAAACGTCAGGCCCCAGAGTAGTGTCAGAGCCAGAGAAGAAGAAAGCCATGTGAATGTTGGGGTCGGTGGGGCTGAGGATTGTGGCCAGCCTGCCCTGCATCTGGCTGAGCGTGGGCCCGGCAGTGCCCTGTCCTTCAGGTGGGTGGAGGTGGGAAGCAGAGCTAGGCTGCCCACGCTTGCCATGTCCCACTGTTGGCAGTGCTGGTCCTGCGCTGTACCTGGCTCAGTCAGTCTCCTGGTTGGGACACACAGGTATGGCTGGCCCTGCCCTGGGGTGCTGTAGCTCTTGGGTGGGAGTTGTGGACAGCACTGGTCCTGGCCAGGACAGTGGGGGGTCTGTCTGCACCAAGCACACTGAGTGTGTGAGGCACAGGAGGTGTGAGCTCTGATTAGATGACCTCCACAGGAACAGTGGCTCAGTCTTTGTGGCATATCTGGAGTGGCCATCCTGGTGGATGGTACCTTTTTTATCTTTGGTGGTGGTGCTGGAGATGGAACCCAAGGCCTCCCGTATGCTGATGAAGTGCTATACTCCTGAGCTATGTCTCTAGCCCTTTTAATTTGTGAGACAATCTTGCTAAGTTGCCCAGGTTGGCCTCAAACTTGAGATCCTCCTGCCTCAACCTCCTGAGTAGTGGGAATTACAAGCACGTGCCATGGTGCCCAGCTGGATGGTGTCTTTTAAAGTGCTTACAGACCTGCTTAGTTTGGGCCCCCTGGTCCACACCTGCACACAGGAAGCCCTGAGCCAGGCCCTATGGCTGCTAGCATGTGCTCAACTGCAGTGTGGGTGGTGGCACTTGACCTTGCTCCCCACACTTGCTAAATGCTCCTGATGCACCCCACCCAGTCCAGTCCTGGCTTTTAGACCTTGTGTTTCAAAGCCTTATAAAGGAAGTGTTTGTGGAATCGCGCTGAGAGGTGTGTATTTGAAGAAAGAAGTGGTTGCTGAGCTGTGGAAGCATTCGTGGAACTTTCTCCTTTGCTCTGATGACATGTTTTGCTGACATGTGTCATGAAGTTGGATGCTCCTTGCTTTCCCAGTGTGAACTGCACATTGGGCCACATGGTCCCCTCACTGTGTTTGGGACGATGGTCATGAGGGATGTCCTGGGGTAGGGTGGCCCTGCCGGGCCCAGCAGCAGTTGGAGACAAGTGCTCCAGAGAGCTGTGGAGAGGCCTTCACTGCTGCTTCAGCTTTAGGAGCGCTGTTCTCATTCCCCGGGGCACCCTGATCTGACTTCATGGTTAGCAGCCTGTCCCACTGTGGGAAGGTGACCACTGTGTCTGTCCCTTCTTGGTGTGCTCTCTCCAGCTTGCTGTTATCTGCTCTCCCACAGCTGGTGGCCTCGGTGCCTGCTCACCCTCAGGGGATCCTGAGCAGGACTGGCACCATGCATGGAGCTGAGGTGCCGGCTGCATGCCGGGTCTCCTGGGGTGAGGTGGTCCAGTCTGCCTGCTCCTGGGCTGGAGAGCTCAGGGCCTATGAGCCTGCTTTTATGGTCACTGCTTGTCAGCCTGGCCCCTGCCCAGGGGGAACCTCAGCTTCAAGGAACTGGAGCCTGGGGGAGAGGGGAGTTCAATTGCTGGAGCAGCCCTGAGGATGTGGGGGCCCAGCAGCTGCTTTTGGGGTTCAGAAGCCCCAGCCTGGCTTCCTAGCAGGTTCCCAGCTTATAGGATACTGCTGCTGTTGCCTCCTGTCCCGTTCTCTACCCACTTTTGGAGCAGGCCTGTGGTGACCTCAGATGTCTGCTTGCATGAGCGCCTCTGAGCCTCTACCCTTTATCCAGGAGGCCCCCGTGGTAGAAGCTGTAGGAGAGGGCTTGCTGGGGAGTTTTCAGTGTGAGAGGGTGTTTCTCAGGCAGGCACGTCCATGACATTTTGTGCATGTGGGACTCAGCATGTGGCAGAAGGTGTGCTCTGTGTAGTCACAGGACAATTTCTCTTTGCAGACACAGCTCCGAAGAGCCTGTGGAGATGGGTTGTCCCTCGGTGAAAATGAACGCATAAGCCTAAGAGCGCAATCCCAGTGATGGCCGGGGTCATCTGACAGCCGATGTTCCTGTTGGTGTGGATGGAGGCAGGGTCTCAGCCATGGTCACACTCATCACGGAAAAGCTGCAGAACCAAAGCCTGGATGATCTCACCCGCAAAACCCGAGAGGCTGGCCCGGTGAGTCGGTTTGGGGACCAGAGGCAGAGTCTGCCACGAGGAGTCTGGGAGGAGAGATGCCTGGATGGGGGTGTCTGACAGTGCACAGCTTGTGAGCCGCCCTCAGGGCCCATCAGTGTCACTGCAGAAGTAACGGAACTTGTGACGGGAAGCTGATCGCAGGTGGGCCTCAAACACTGCCAGTGCATGGTGGCCCCTGGGCCGTCCCCACTCTTTGGTGTCGTGGATGACTGTCCTGTGAACATGCATATGGGTTTGTGAATGGACACGTGTTGTTGCTCCTGGGGGCATTGCTGGCTTTTCACAACATGAGCATGACTCACCTGTGTTCCCCAGCAGGGCATGAAGCGTCCACTGTCTCCACACCGTCTTGGCACACTTGTCACCATCCAGCTTAATGACTGCAGCAGTGCCAGGGCGAGAGGCCTCTCACTGTCTCTTACTGTATCTGTTTTTGTGGACCTGGACATTGAGCCCTGGCCTCATGCCTGCTGAAGGAGTACTGTGCCACTGAGCCTCATCCCCTGCCCTCATGCAGCTTCTGTCTGCTTTGAGACAGGGTCTTGCTGAGTAGCGGGGGCTGGCTTCCAACTCCTGACCCTCTGACAGACCCCTAGTGCTGGGACTGCACAGCGCGTGTCCCAGGCCCGGTTCTTTATGTGGTTTTCATTCACATTTCCCCAGTGACTAGCCGTGAGCGTTTGCTTATGTGCCCGTTATCAGCTGATTGACTTTTGTGGAAGAATATCCATTGTGACCCTTGCTGCCCTCACAGATGGGGTCAGTCTTTATTCTTGACTGGTGGACAGCTCCTTGTACATGCCCGAGCTGGTGCCTTGCAGATGTGTGTTTCATGGTGCTTTCCCCTGTGCAGGGTGTTGGCGTCTCACTCCCTTCATAGTGTCTTTGATGCATGGAAGTTTTCATTTTGATGAAATTTGTTTGATCCATTTTTTCTTTTGTTATGTGTACTTTTAGGGTCATATCCAGGAATCCTTTGCCAAATGCAAGGTCACGAAGATTTATCCCTGTGCTTTTCTATTTTCCAGGGCTGGGAAATTGAAAATTGAACCCAGGCCCTTCATACTGAGTTACATGCGCAGCTCCTTTTTTAATTTTTGAGACAGGATCACCCTAAGTCATTAAGTTGCTCAGGCTGGGCTTGAGTTTTCCTGCATCAACCTCCCAGAGTGGTAGGATTTCATGTGTGCACCATCATGCCTAGCCATTTTCTTTGAACAGTTTATGGTTTTAGCTTTTACATGTAGGTCTTTGACTCGTTTTTACATGTGGTATGCAGCAAGTGTCCACTTTTGTATTTTTGAATGAAAACAACTTATTTGTTGAGGAGGCTGTTCCTTCCCATTCAACTGGAAAAGAAGTTTGGCATCCTTGTCAAAAATTTCTTTTTTTTTTTAGTGGCAGTACTGGAGATTGAGTGCACAGGCACTTTGCCATTGGACTGCATCTGTAGCCCTTTGAAAAAGGTTTTTTTATTTTGAGACAGGATCTCACTAAGTTACCCAACCTGGCCTTGAACTTGCAATCCTCATGCCTCAGTCTTTGTAAGTGCAGGAATTACAGCTGTGCACCTCGGTACCCAGCAAAAATTTACATTTTTAAAGCTAAGTCTTTGAAACTTAGTGTATATTTTACATTTACAGAAATCTCAATTTGTTTTTTGACTTTTTGAGACAAAGTCTTGCTTCATAGGTTAGGCTAGCCTTGAATTCACTGTGTAGCTCAGGCTGGCCTCAAACTTGTGATGGTCCTCCTGTCTCAGCCTCCTGAGTGCTAGGATTAGGGCACCACACCCAGCTTGCAAATCTCAATTTGAACAGTAAATTTTTATTACAAAAAGTTAGAAATAATAAAAACTAATTGCAGAAATATTTGATCCTGTTCCATGGAGCTGTGTGGGGGTCTGTGTGGTCCAGACCCAGCAGTGGCCGCAGCATGGGGCCGAGGACCTGAGCTTGACTTTGGTGTAATGTAAGTTTAGTTGACGCAGCTGTGTGGTGGCACAGACAGTGCAGTCTCCCCTTTTGCAAATAGCAGTGTCTGGTTGATGTGAAGGTTCTCCTCAGGTTCCCTCCACGGCCTCGCTGTGCTCCCCTCCTCCCTCCCTGGTGGCCCTCGACTTCTCTGCCCCCTGGTTGCCTCATTTCTGATCTGAGTTATGTAACATGCGGCCTTGTGTTGGCTTTTCACTCGTGGAAGTACCCGAGCATCATTGGGCCCGTGGAGTCTCCAGCTGGCTCTGCATACAGTAGGGCATGTGTGTGTGTTTTGTGGCACAGGGGAGTGGCCCATGGTATGCAAGTACCTGCGAGTCTGTGCACCCCAGTGGAGCGTGAGTTTTGATGTCCTGCATTGGCCCCTGTGGGACTTGGCAGGCCGCGTGGTCTAGAGCTTGGATTCGTGTGATCGTGCATAGCCGTAGAAGAGGTGCTGCCCCTCTTAAGGAGGATAGACTCGCTGGTGACCAGTGGCCACAGGTGTGACAGCTGGTAAGGCTAGTGGGCCCACGGCCTCAGTGATGCTGGAGCAGGGATGGTGAGAGCCAGGGACTCTCGGGGTGTGTGCTAGAAGGGGAGGGAATGTGGTCATGTTGGGGGCCATCACATAGGCCAAGTTTTGGAGCACTCCTGGACCTGGAGACAGTGCCCAGGTAGTAGCAGCAGGTCCTGATTTCACCTGTGAATTGGAGTCTCTGCCTGTGCTCAGACCTGCTTTGCTCCTGGGCTGCGGACGTGGGTCTCACCTCCTGGGACACAGGCAGTGGCAGGGGTAGAAGGAGTTGCTGTGCTGTGTTTGTGAGACAGTGTGCTTGAGGGGTATGAGTTGAGGGCCAGTGCAGGGTCCTGGCTTTTGGACGGAGAGTGCAAAACGACTGGGAAGGGCCTTCCTGGCTGGAGACTGCTGGCGACTGGAGGCCTTGTGCCTGGGCTCAGAGCAGAGTGGCCATGCTTCTGGTCAGTGCAGCAGTGGGGTGGGGAGGTGCAGCGGGGAAAAGGAGGCTGAAGGGAGCAGGGAGAGCTGCCAGTCAGCCAGAGCCACCAGCACTGGGGCTGGAGTTGGGTGCCAGTGGAGGGAAAGGAGCGGTGTGTGAGCTAGAGTGGGGGCAGGGGGTGCAACCTGCTGTACCCTTGTCCTGAGTGGGCGTGGCACAGATGGGTGACGTCCTATGTGTGTTCCCTCTGTGCCCAGCTGTGTAGGCACAGGCTGGGACTGGCTCTACAGCTGTTTGGTCTCTTCAGGCTGCCTGGTTGAGGTGGCCTGTGTGCAGCCCCTGCCCTCCTGTGGTCCTGCACCCAGCTGGCTCCTCATCAGTATGGACCCACACCCCACAGTGAAGTGAGGAGTGGTTGCTGGGACGTGTTGGGCTGTGCTGTGGGACCCTCCGGTGTGTGTGCTCTGATGTGGTCACCCCAGGCCAGGTGCAGGCCCATGACCTCCTTAAGCCACCTATGGGGGTCACTTGAGTGGGCCAAGAAGACCCAGTGCTTGCCAGGGTCTGTCAGGTGGGCAGGGTGGGTGCTATTCTGCCATGCAATGGGGACACAGCCCTGGGGAGGTGGCTGTGAGCAGGCAGTGCCCTGGTCCTGGTGCTTGCTCTAGGGAGTGGCCTCATGGAGGGGCAGAGGGTGCTGGCCCTGGGGCAGGAGGATTTCCAGCCACAGAGGAGAGGCCGGCAGCCGCCCTGACAGTTTGCCTTATGGCATGAATGTCTTTGGGTCCCATCTCTAGTACTGTGCAGAGCTGCTTTCTCCTCTGTCCATCTGAATTTGAAGGTCACGCGGTGCCTGTGTCCACGCCAGCCCCTGTGTGGCTGTCTGGCAGAAGTAGGGCCCACTGCCCAGGATGGCCTGTCTGCCTGCACAGCATGTCTGTCAGTGTGTCTTTCTCTAGGTCACAGAAACCCAACTTGTATTCCTCATGTGAAGCATGAGACTTCATGGGGCGAAACTGTAGCCCAGGAAGAAGCCCCGTGGAGTTGTCTTGCCTTCCTGGTGGAGGGGCCCAGCGTCTGGACACCTTCCGAGAGTGGGCACCCTCGCAGCTTGTCTGTGTCAGCTGTTGCAAGCAGGAAGGCCCTTCCTGGGTCCTGGCTTGTACTGCATTGCAGAGTGGAGAGGTGTGAGGTGTGCAAGCTGGGGTGGCCCAGGCTGGCTGGAGGAGAGCAGAGGAGCAAAGGCAGCGTATGCAGTGGCTCTGAAGAGTAGAGTGCAGTTACTCAATGGGTTTTGTTAGGTTTTTAAAAACCTCTGTTAAGAACTATGTACCAGAGTCCAGTACTTCTTATTTTTATCGCTAAAGAATATGTTAGGAGAAATAGAATTTACTTCAGTGATAAAAACGTGGGAATACGTCTTCTCTGTGCACTTGTGTGTGTATGTTGCAGCCCTGAAACTTCTCTCATCACTTTCAGTGTTCTGCTGAGCGACTGACCAGGAGTGGCCGTTTGTTTCCTTTGGAGGTCAGTGGTAAGTGTCCAGGAGGGCTGGGGGCCTGCTCAGGGCTGGAGAGGATGCAGGTGAGCAAGGTGGAAGTGACACAGGCCAGGCTGGGTTTTGGGATGGGAGCAGGGTTGGCTCCCTTGTGAGGGCCAGGGCCTGATGTGTCCTTCACATCACTGCCACTGTCTTCCCTACCAGAGGGCCGGGGTCAGGCCTGGGGTGGCCTCTCCTTTCTCTGCTGGTGGCGATGTGCCTGGGTGGGGGTACCTCTGGAGGCACAAGGCCCACCCCGTGATCGCGAAGGAGAGAGGTCGGTTGCAGTGCTTCGTGGTACATACAGGGTAGCTCCTCCTTGCTGCCTGTGTTGGGACTCCTGGTACTCTAGCATCTCCAGTCCTGTCCAGTCATGTCCGGTTTGGGTCACTGTGGCTCTGACTGGCTGGTGTCCACAGGCAGCCTTTGTGGAGATGGCGTGGCGGGAGGCTCCCCGGGCTGCTAAAGTGAAGGATTGTGCTAGACTTTGTCACAAGTGGGTGGAAACAGGAAGTGAGTGTCAGCCAGCCAGTCCCCTACCACTGCCTGGCCTCCTGGGACCATTCTTTGCATGCGCCAGACTGACAGCTTCCATCCTGGCCCGGAACTCCTCAGGGCTCCTGCTCTCCTCACTTCCTGCCTTTTGCCCCCATCCTGGTCCTGCCTCCCTGGGACACTCTGTCACGTGCCTTTGCCCAGTGGTGGGTCTGCTCGTCTCCCATAAGTCCCACGGCCTCTGCTGCATGTCCCCAGCTGGTCAGTAACTGCAAAAGCTGCAGGAGAGGCTTAGGGGCTGCTGGACTCCTGCTCAGAGCATGTCTGGAAGCCCTCGGGATAGGTCGGAGGATGTCCAGGCTCACAGCCCAGCTGCCTCATGTGAGGAGACACACACTGCTGAGTCTGCATGGGAGCCATTGCAGGTGGCAGTGCCCTCGACGGCTGGACAAGAGGCGTGGCAGCCGGGACCGTGGGGCTCTGATGGCTCACATGGGGTCTGGGCACCAGGCAGGGCCTGAGCACAGGCGAGTGTGGGTGAGCCAGGGCCCTGGGCTACTGAGGCTGGGAGTGCTGCTGGGTTCAATGCCCTAAGGATACCTGGCCTTCCTGGGGTGCCGAATGAGGCCTCTCCTGGCCCTCTCCACACATGACACTGTCATGCACATGGCGTCTCAGGACCTGCAACCATTGCCACCCTGTGTCACAGTTGAGGAAGTGCGGGTTTGAGGGTGTTGGGATCTCTGCGTTGATGGACAGCAGGAAACCCTGGTGGGTGGGTGGGTGGGCATCCAGGCCAGGCCTGTGCCCTGCTGACATGGAGAGGTTCAGGTGTCCGCACAGCAGATGTGGGGCCTGTTGTGCCATGGCGGGGGGGAGTGTGGCTGTCAGAAGCAGCTCTAAAGGACCCTGGTGGAGAGGGTGCACCCTTGAGAGGCTGGTGGGGGAGAGATGTTTTGATGACACAGGGTGACAGCAAAATGGGAGCAAGGGCAGAGTGCAGTTGGTGATTCTGGGAGCCTCCGGGGGTGACACTGGTGCGACTGCCTGAGAAGAGCGTCTTCGTTTGGGAAGTGAAGCCAGCCCTGTGACCGACTGCTCGCCCAGGGTGGTTTATTTGGATGCTGTGCCTGTGCCCCTGTGCCCCTGTGCAGGGCCGGAGTGCCACAGAGCAGGGTCTGGGGGAGCCAGGGCAGTTGACTTGCGCCCCGTGGGGTGGACAGAGGTGGCCTCTCACTCACTTATCTTTTCTCCTACTTGCCCTTTATCTCCGCAGTGGACAGGAGCCCCTGGAAGGCCTTTCGAGGAGGATGGCCCACTGGAAGGCAGGCAGCTGCAGGCCCCTCCCGCCCCTTCCCACCTGCTCCCTGTGGTGCTGCTCAGGCCCAGGGTCTCCAGTGGCAGCCAGAATCCCCGGGCACGTGCATTGGCCTGGGTGTGGGCAGTGCTGTGGACCTCCGGGACAGCACGGGGCCACCCACAGCACCACCGACCAAGCGGCATTGCCGGTCCCTGTCTGAGCCAGAAGAGCTGGCCCGATGCCGGTCGCCATGGCGCCCTGGTGGCTCCAAGGTGTGGACCCCAGTCTCCAAGAGGCGATGCAACAGTGGTGGGAGTGCCACACTACAGCACTGTAGCGGCCTTAGGGGTGTAGCCCTGCCCAGGAGCCCCGTGTCGCCTGCTGGCCCCACTTCACCCCTGGCACCCCGGCCAGCGTCAGCCAGCAGTGGCTTTGTGGACAGCAGTGAGGGCAGCACGGGCTCAGGCCCACCCTGGTGTCCCACAGGGCCCTGCCCACTGTCCTCGAGGCGCCGCCTGTCCCTCTCACAGGAGCACCTCATGGATGCTGGTGCCTGCCCGCCCTCAGCCAGCAGCACCCCCACGTCCACGCCCGAGCTTGGCCGGCGCTACGGCCTACTGCGGTGCCGGTCACAGCCCTGTGTGCTGGGCGGGAGGAGGAGCCGGTGCAAGCGCAGGCGAGAGGAGGACGCCAGGTGGACACGCCCATCCTTGGACTTTCTCAAGATGACTTGGGTGAGGCTTCACTGTCCTTTCTGGGTGTGGGCGGGGCTCACAGTCAGACTGGTGCTAGCAGGCAGCTTCTGTGAAACCAGTCTCACCCCCTGCAGGGCTGGGTGAGGCCCACCTGCCCCGCTTCCGAGCCCCCAGGGCTAAGCCCTGCTCACAGGTTTCCTGGGCCCAGCCCTGGAGGGGTGCGCGGAGCTGTGCATGGGCTTCGCTGAGGAATGGGGCTGCCTCCCTCAGCTTGAGGAGCCTCATCGCCTGGCTGGGGTGGAGTGAGACACCACCAGGAGCCCCGCCAAGGTTTAGCCTGGCCAAGCAGCACTCAGCTAAGGGGGTGTGGCAGGGAGTACCCTCAGGATGTCCCTGCCCTTCTCGGGGATGGTTCTTTTTGAGGGAGCTTTTGGGTCTTGGTCTGGAAGGAAGCTGTCAGTGTCTCTACCTGCTCTTTAGAAGCTCTCCAGAGTCAGAAGAGGAGAGTGGAGTGGCGGCCTGGGTTCCTGGTGTGCTTGCTTCTGGAAAGGGCTGTGGCCAGCTGGGTGTGTTTAGGCTGGGTGGGGAAGGAGGTGGGAATAGGGAGAGCCAGAGCAGCCGAGCTGAGGTGCTGAGGTGGAGGCAGGGCTGTGCCTGCTGCTTTCAGTTGGCTCACCAGCTTGGGCCCCGGGCCTGACCTCTCCTCAACCCTATGGGGTGCTGTGTGGTGGGTATTGTGCCTGTGCTGGGGGCAGCCACTCAAGTGGCCTGCTGAGCCCCCTGCATCGGGGTCGGCACAGGCCGTCCTGGCTAGCAGTTACTGTGGGGTACAGCGGGGCCTGGTGGAGACCTGCTCTGGGCCGTGGTGAGGGTACTGTGGGCTCTGCCTTTCCTGGCTGACCGATTCTTCAGAGGATTCTTCCTGGTGAACACCAGGTGGACATGCTGTGAGATTTAGGGGCTGGGGTCAGAAAGGATGCCCTGACAGTGACAGAGTGAGCTGCCCTCTGCTGGCAGGACAGGGCTGAGGGCGAGGCTGCCTGGAGGGGAGCCGGGGACATCCTGATGACAGGGACAGCCCTGCTCTGCACCCCTTGGGTGGAAGGAACGTGATTAGGATAGTTGTGACTGGGGTCAGGACGGGGACAGGGGTGTCCCAGAAAGTGAGCTGTGGCCAGGGCAAGGACCTGATGTGCCCCAGAGCGTGGCACACTGTTCCCCACTGGGGATGGGCTGCTGTGGAGCAAGGGGACCAGTGGGCAGCTCTCGGCCTGTCAGTGTGTTTTGCTAGCTTGGAGTTTCTTCTGAAGGAGCTCGGAGCTGGAGCTGTGACTCCCAGAGCCCAGAGGGCTGTGCGGTGAGCGGGGGCCCTCGGCCATGGAAACTTCTGCCCTGTGGGAGCCCAGGCTGGCGATTGGTCCTGCTGCTCAGGTTCCCTGCCCACTTCTCTCCCACCCCAGCCCAGTCATCTGCCCAGGCTCTGTGCATCTCCACCTGATACCACCCACCTCTGATTCTTCGCCTCTGAGCTTGTCAGCCTCTGTTTAATCCTGATGCCACCACCAGGAAGACTGACATGGAGACACAAGGTCATCAGTAGTCATGACCTGCTGCAGGACAGTCACGGGAAGCATCACAGTGTTGACCCCGTCATCCTGTGGGTTGGGGATGCTGGAGGCTCAACACAGCTGGGGCTGCGGTCCTGTGGTTCTGGGGGCTCATTGCACTGCAGGACCTGTTTCCTGCTCCCTCCGTGACTCCTGTGCCTGCCACCTGTCCTTTCTGGGGGGCTGCGTGGGTCCCACTTTTCCCAGAGTAAGTGACCAGGAGGGGTGGTGAGAGGGATGCATCGTCCGTGTCAGTCCCCCTCCCCCCAGCAGGTGCATTCAGGCCAGGCTCGAAAGCCTCTTCCATGCAGCGGTGCCTCCAAGGAGCTGGCATCTGTGTGACTGCAGCTCACACATGGGCTTCTCCATTGCTTACTCGTGCATCGGGCTTCGGGGCAGCTCTGGAGCAGAGTGGACCTGGGTCTGGGCGTGTGGGTTGCTTGGTGGGTGGGGAGCTGGTGTGTGGCTGCGCAGAGGTCCAGAGGTGGAGTGTGGTTTCTAAGGCATGGAGCCAGGGACTTTCAGTGTCCAGGCTGAAGCAGCCCAGCTGAGGGCCACAAGGTGTGCTTGGGAACCTGGCCCTGCACAGGAGGAAGGTGGCTCTGGCCACCTGCCCAAACCCCTGTGCTCAGTATTTTCACAGAAAACATGTACAGGTTTCTGTTTCTTAGGCAGAGCTGTTTCAGAGTTGTAATTGTGATATGCCTGGGAATGTGCAGAGCACAGGGAGGCTGAGGGCACAGGTGCGCAAGCAGGTGTGGCCTGCGGAGGTGTGCCCTCAGGCTGGGCAGGCTGGGGACAGGGAGGGGGCTCCAGGATGCTGGCTCCGAGAGCTCAGGGGCGGCCTTGCAGCAGGCCACGGAGATGTGTTCAGCCTGTTTTTCTTGTTGCAGACTTTAAAGAACTCAAAGAGCCTCTGCTCACTGGACTACGAGGATGATGATGAGGATGACACCCAGGCGAAGACAGTTGTGTCGTCCCCATGTGACTCGCAGGGCCTCGTGGGCATTGTCACACCTGGCTCCAGCCCGAGGGCTGCCCGGCCCCACCCTGCCTGCCCGTGGACTTCGAGGGAGCCAGAGGCCGGCGAGGGTGAGGGTGGGAGCAGTGGGGACCCCAGTGACTGGGACAGCGCCGGAGAGGAGGGCATCTTCCCTCTGGACCAGGGCGACCTGGACCTGGAGCAGATCGAGAACAACTGACCTGGCTGGGCTGTCACCTGATCCCTCGGGGAGAAACTGTTTCCTGCTGTTTTGAACTTTGAGGCCTACTTTTGACTCAAAGTACTTTTCTTAAAGAAGCATTTTGCATTTTTATGGCTTTTACAGTTCAGGGAGAGCTTCTCTATTTTGAAGTGAATTTTCAGAAGGGCATTGTATTCAGCGCGAGTCACCCTGCAGTCCTTTTGTAAGAATCCTACTGTGAAGAGTCGGTGTGGGTCTGGCTAGGAACCCGGAGCTGGTGGTGGGCAACCTCCTCCGGGGCGGCCACCACTCTGGGCCTGCATGGGCAATCACGCCCCTGGACTGGTCCTCCTGTGCTGGCTCAGACCACGTGGCCTCCCTGCTGGGGGTGGCGCTTCCGTGCAGGTTGGGTGATGAGGACGCACCCGGGAATTGGTCCTATGGACGTTCCGCAGCTCCTCACCCATGAGTTCAATAAAACACATTGCTCGGCTCAGCCTGTTCGTGGGCCTGGGTTCCCACAGTGGGGACGGTTTGAGAGGAAGGCACGCATGCAGGGAAGGGCAGCAGTTGTCTTGGCGGCTTGACCCAGGCGATCAGGGCTGGGGAGGGAGTTATGTTTCCAGGACCAAGTTCTCTGGGACCTGGTGCCCTGACACCGTGAGGTGGCCACGGTGGCATCTGTCCCAGGCCTGCCATGGATTGTTCTGCTGTTAGAATCCAGGCTACGGCCTGAGGGGCCCTGAGCTCGCAGAGGCACATGAGGTGGGCTTGGGGTAGGGGTCTCCCAGCCTGTGTTGAGCCTGTACCTGGTGGCACCCAACCTCTGCCCGGCTGCGGTACCCTACCCTGAGAGCCGCTGCCCCATGTCCTGGCCCAGCACCACAAGGTAGTTTCTGCTCTGCTCGAGAGCACCAGGGCCCCAGCTGTCACCTTCTGAGGTGCAGCTCCCGGGCGTCCAGCGTAGCCCTGCCAGACGGCGCCCATGCTGGGAGGCCCCTGGCTCATCCCCTGCCCATGTGGCGGCCCCTGAGGGCTTTGAACACACGAGGGAGGGAGGGGCCCAGTGCCACCAAGGGGCCACACCCAACCTGGCCACACCTGTGGGCGCTGGGCTCTGCCTGTGGAGCCTCCACACCCCGATGCCTTTCAGAGGCTCCCCTGATCCTGTCCACAGCCCCCTCCTCTGCACTCCAGGCCTGGCACCCACTCCCTGCCTGTGCCCTCCTGGCACCCGTGGTGGGCACAGGGCATCCTTGGCTGCAGTGACCTTGCTCTTCGCTGCTCCCGTCACCTGCCCTTTGGCTGGAGCTGGGACTGCACACCCCTCCCTTGTCCCTGCGTCTGCCCCTAGCTGGGTGTCCACCTCGCCACTCAAGTAGGCCAGGACCTCGAGGGTCTGGCGCCCCAGACTCCTTTCCTGAGTAGGCCTCTGCCCTTGGCGGATGCCACTCCGGCTCCCATCCTCATGGAGGGGTGGGGTTGGGGTTGGCGTCCCAACCTCTTTTTTTTCAGTACTGAGATTGATCCCCGGGGCCTCTACACTGAGCTGCATCCCCACATCTCTATTGTTTGAGACAGAGTCTCCCTCGGTTTCCTACGGTCAACCACGGTCCTTTCCAGGGCGGCACTGTCCCTGCTGTGTCGGGACCAGCTTTGCTTGCTCTTAGTTGGGTCCTCCAAGCGGGGTGGGGTCCCTGCCATTCTGAGGCCTCCTTAGCACCCTGAGGACAAAGATGCCCTGCTCCTGGCCCCGCCCACCCCTGCGCCCTAGGCGCTGCTGGCCTCACAGGCCTCCTGCACACTGCGCTTCCTGAACGAGAACTCCTCCCCGCTCAGCTCGGAGCCGTCCTTGTCCTCACAGACCACCCCGCTGCACACCCGGGCCTCCCCTCCGCGGAGCAGCCCTGCTGCTCGGGTGGCCCACGGGAGGTGCACAGCAGGAAGGGATGTGTGGGCGGCCCGGGGCCGGGCTGCAGCAGAGCTCCGGACGGTGGCGGCCTCCTCGTGCCACCTTTGTCTGAGACTCCGGCTATCTGCCCAGGATCCCCTGGCGGAGTGTGAGGGCTGGGAGGGCCTGAGCCAGCTGTCCCCAGAGTGCAGAGAGGTGGTGGGGTTTGGGGAATCCCGGTCCAGAGCAGATGTCTGCAGAGACTCTGCTGCCAGAGGTAGCTCAGCTGTGTGGGGAGCCCTGTCATGCCCTGGGTGAGCTGATTGCAGTGCGCCTTGTGCCTGGGGTCTGTATTGTCTCCTGGGCGGGGGACGAGGCCTGGGTGTGTGGCTTTTCCTGCAGTGTTGCCCTCCTGTGGCCTTGGGGTGCCATCTGTCCCGGCTGTCTCCCTGCCTGGCCCATGCCGCCCCTGTGGGCTGTGAGCAGAGGTGTCTCAGCAGCTGGGCCTGGGGTGGGTGACAGGCCCTGGCCTTGGGCACCCACCTCGGTGGTCAGTCCTGGGTCCTCGAGTGGGGTTGGGCCCTGTCGCGCATGTGGCTGGGGGAGGAGACCTGAGCTTTTGCTGGCCCTGTTGGCCCCGTGGCCTCCTGTGGCACCCAAAGCCCAGCTCCCAGCCACCCACCAGCTCGCTGGTACACCAGTGACCCTCTCAGTGTCTGGGTTCTGGCGCATGGTGGGAAAGAAAGAGCAAGAGATAAAGCAGAGGGGCCCGGCAGGGACCTGGGACCACTACTTGCTGTCTAGGAGCAAAAGGCTCTGAGTCTCCCGCTAGCTGGCACTTTATTAGCCAGCGTGGGGATGGGGGCAGGTGCTTCTCCTGGAACAGCGTAGAGGCCCTGGTAGAGTGAGCCAGTTTAACACAAAGGAAACAAGCCAAGGTCCATCCCCACACCTGCACCTGGGTGCTAGTCTCACTGACCAAGAGGAAGTTGATTTCCACATTCTAAAACCAGTCCACGAGGCAGGCAGGGCAAGAAGAGCCTAGGACAGATGCTATGTCGGCTTACAGTTTGTGGTCCCCAACACTTATGGCGTCAATGGCTGGTCCTGGGGAGTGCTCTTGACTAGAGAAGGCAAGAGTGGGAGGGAACTGGGGAGGCATGTTCTACTTAGGAAGTGGCCAGTGCAAAGGCCCTGGGGTAGGAAGCAGCAAGGAAACCTAGGGCTTGCTTGAATGGAGGGATGGGGTGAAAAATGAGATAGTGAAATGAGTTTGTGCATCAGTAACTGTAGGTGAAGGAAAATTAAACTCTCCGGTGAATGGGAGCACAACTTTGGCTGTTCCCAGTTTATGCCACAGTAAAACTTACTGAATGACAGGAAATGGGCAAGCCCGCTATCCTAGCTGAGACTGCTCATCCTCTCTTCGTAGTTAAGCAGTCGAGTGGACTCAGCAGTAACAGCGCAGCTCCTGCTGGTCGGGCGCACGAGCTCCAGCGGCCGGCGTCCCTGGCACAGGGCTCCTACCAACCAGAAGCACGTGTTCCAGGGACAGGTGGATCCCGCTCAGGCTTGGCCTCAGCCAGGCAGGAAGAACATCTCAGCACGTCTCAGGACTGGCTGTGACACACACCTGCTGTCTGAGCACGACTAACCAAACAGTGGCAGGTAAAAACTCGTGTGCAGGAAACTCCAGGGATGTGCACTTCCTGTAGCTCACAGGAGGTAGGGGAGACACAGCCTGGAGAAACGGAAGAGGCTGCACCACTGGGCCTGGGGAACAGATCTGAATCGCGTGCCGCGGGGAGTTGGTAACCTTAGATGATGTTGAAAAAATGGAGAATTAATGAACTCAGCATCCAGTTTCAGAAATGAGGGCAGAGGCTGGCAGGGTGTTTCTTCTACAGGAAGACAGTAGATGTTTTGGTTTTGAAGGCCGTACGTGGTCTCTCCTACACATGCCTCTTTCCTTCGCTTCTTCCCCTTTAATCCTTGAAAAATGTGCAAACACTCTTACCATTTGGCCTGCACAGAAACAGGCAGGAGAGCAGTTCAGTCCCTGGCTGTCATTGTGACTCCTAAAGAGGGGAAAGAAAGGTTAAAGACAAAGAGAAGGAGAGAAAGGAGCTTATAAGGTGAAAGCAGGACACGAAGCTTGCTGGGTGAGGTGGCACACACCTATAATGCCAGGTCACTCAGGAGGCTGAGGCAGGAGGATGGCAAATCTGAGGCCAGCCTGGGTGATTAGCAAAACTCTGTCCAAATAAAAAGAGCTGGTGAATGTTGTTCATTACTTCCTGGATTCGATTTCCAGTCCAGCAAGAATAAAAAATTACAGGACACGGACAGCAAAGGAGCCCCATAGTCCTCACTTTGATAGACTAACAAATTGGCGAATCTCAGTGACTGGGAAGAAGAACAAGCCTATAATACGGATAGGACTGAAGAGACGGACAAAATCACAGAGGCTGCAGAGGTCACAAGTAATGAGAGAAGGAGAAGGAGAGCCTGCGAATAGTCTTGTGACCACTGAACAGAGCAAACAGTGTAAAGTCTTCCCACCGGGCTGGGCGTGGTGGTGCATGCCTGTAATGCCAGCACTCGGGAGGTTGAGGCAGGAAGAATTTTGCGAGTTTGAGGTCAGCCTGGGCTACAAAGTGAGTTTAAGGCCTGGACTGCATCGTGAGACCCTGTCTCAGAAAAGACAAACAAAACAAACTACCTGCCAAGGATATAACCCCCAGTGGTTTTATAGGCAAGTTCTGACCTTTTATGATTTCTCTTAGAGACTGCAGGATCGTGCCTGGGACTGGGACGGGAGTGCTGGGCCTGTGGGGACTGACTGTCGCTGGCTGAGGTGCTGCTCAGAAGCCCCTGGGTTTTCTCCTGTGAGCTGGGTCTGACTGAGAGACCGACTCTGCTTTGTTCTGGACAGTGCAGGGGGACAGTGGGACGGCTGGTCCTGGGGGACAGTGCCCCCAGCAGGGACCTCTGCACACCCGCCTACCTGCTCCTCCACGAGCCCGGGGCTGGCTGAGCCGCGCTGCTTCCAGCACCTCCTGACCCGCACCACGCCAGAGGTGCAGTGGAGAGCCAGGGCCTGCTCGCTGCCGGAGCCCCTCCCTCTGCACCCTGCTCCCCCAGGTACTGCTCCCCGGGCCCACAGCTGCTCTCCCTGCTCTCAGCTGTGTCCTCCCTGGCTCTGCAGTCCGGGAGTCACCCGAAATGGGGGTCCCACCCTATGTCGTGTTGGACAGGGAGTGAGGCCCACAACCGGAACCCGAATCGTGCATCTGCCCGCGTCTGTGCTGTTGGGTGCAGTTTTGTTTTGTTTTTTAAGCATCTTTAACTTTAATTTTGGTGACTTATATTGTCTTACACAATTGTCAATGTCATCGAGAATATCGAACGCATTGACTTGTCGCTTCCAATCTCCTTCGCTGCTGTGGCTCCCCTCCTCCTCTGTCCTCGCGGGCTTTTGTGTTTGCTCTCTCGCCACTGATTTGTTTGTTTGTTTATTTATTTATTTAGAAGAACCGGCTCTTGGATTTACTGATGGGCTCTCCCATTTTTCTTGTTTCCAATTCATTAATTCCGCCTTTATCTTCATCCCTCCCCTCTCCTGCCTCCTGTGGATTTACTTTATTGTTCTGTTTTTCCCTCTTGTGTCGAATGTTTAGTTCATTTATTTTCAGTTGCTCTTGCTCAGTAATAAAAGCATTAAGGCTGTGAATTCTCCGCCAACTCCTCCTGAAGCCGCTCGGTGGACGTGCAGTTTCTCTTCCCATATAATTGTAAAATCGCCTGTCGTGTGTGTTTTATTTACTCTCTGACCTGGGAGTTATTTAGGAGAGTATCTGAATTTTCAAATCATCTGGCTTCCTTTTAGATCCTTTTATGAACTTTCGGGCGCCTTGCATTGGTTTAAATAATAAGGCTTGTAAATGTCTTGTCATTTGGGGTGTTGGGAAGGGTGTGTGTGTATGTGTTCATGTGTGTACAAGGCACCTGCACGCGTGCAGTGGATGTGTGTCAGTGCACCACATGCATGTACACCCAGGCACCATGGTGCACATGGTTCAGGTATTGCACGTGCACAAGTGTACACATTGGCGTGTGTACTCGCACCTACCTTGTCTGCCTGGGGGTCCACACGTGTGCCTAGTGCTGTACGTGTGCCTGCGTGTGGGTCTCTGCGTGTCCAGGTGGGTGTTTTTATGCACACCTGTGTAACGTGTGCGTGTGTGTGTATGTGTGTGTGGTGTGTACACACGGACAGGCCTCTACACATGGACAGGCCTGCACCTGCATGCACGTGTGTGCGAGCTCCGTGTGCGTATGTGGCGGAATCTGTGGTTTGGGGTGACTGCTCCTTCCAGGGGTGCAGGGCCTGTGAATGCAGCAACCCGTCCTGGGGTAGGAGTGAGAGGACTCCCTTGCTTTGGCTCTGGTTGAACCCCTGTGATCCAGGAGCTCCAGGCAGCGTCCAGGCATCGCCCCGTGGTCTGAAGGCCATCACCTCCCACCTGGAACTGGGGGCCCCGCTGTGCTCCCGGGAGGACACCACTGCCTAGTGCAGGCTGTGTCTGAGGGTGGCAGCCCGGCTTGGCCATACCTTTGCGGCCAGGAGGGAAGAAGGACACCTTCAATGCCTGTCACCGGGTTGGTGCTGTGGGGCAGCCTTAGTTGACAGGGCTTGTCCTGTCCCAGCTCCCCCTCCACCGTCAGGCCCAGAGCCCGGGCATGCGGCCCCTGCAGTTTCTCCAGTAGAACCTTCAGTTCCATCTGAGTTTTCTCCTTCAAATCATGAATGGACGTGGAACTTCATTGACTTTATTCATGTTTTGAAACCATTGTGCCACATCCCTTCTCTAATCAGTCAGCTCGTGCTGTCAGCCTACAGCCAGGCTGAGACCGCAGAAGCTGCTTCCACATCCTGGAGGCCGGGGTCTGAGGCCAGGTGCCCCGGTGGTGTCCACAGTGTCTTCTCCCTGCCCCACATGGCCATCTCTCTGTGTGTGCGTCTGGGTCCTGAGGTCCTCCTCCAGTCCAGACAGCAGTCCTGGGGGCAGGCTCCACCCTAATGGCTACACTAGGCCTAACCAGCTCTTTAACAACCCCAGCTTCAAACAGCAAACGTTTTTAAATTGCAGTAAAATACAACACAATTTGCTTATATATATTTTTTTCTTTCTGGCACTGGGGATTGAATACTGGGCCTTTGAACTAAGCTACATCCCAGGGTTTAAAAAAAATTTAAAAAAAATTTGAGACAAGGTTTTACTAAGTTACCCAGGGTGTGCTCAAAATTTAAACCCTCCTGTCTCAGCTTCCCCAAATTTCCATTGTGAAGTTGGCTTTAAGCACGTTCATCTCGTGCAGTCAGTGCCACTGCTCAGCTCCAGAACTTTCTCCTGTCCTGAAGCTGAAGCTCTGCCCTCACTGAGCGATGGCCGCTTCCTGCTGCCCCCCATCACCACCACCGTGCTGTCCGAGGGTGCGGCCTGCTAGGGGCTTCGCCTGGGGGACTCACACAGGTGTGACATCTGACTGGTCTGTTGCTTTTGTGTCCTGTTGCAGCAGGTGTCACAGCATCCTTTCTGTTAAAGCTGAACAGTGCCCACCAGACACACCTTCTCCAGTTACCCATTGCCATGGACGTCTGAGTTGCCCGGCTTCATAGTTACTATGAATAATACTGCTCTGAACAGTGGGGTAAAATATCTTTTTTTTTCCTTTTCTGTGCTAGGGATTGGGAATTGAACCCAGGGCCTTCACACAGAGCTGCATCCCCCACCCTTTTACTTTTTGAGACAGGGTGTATGTCACTAAGCTGTCCAGGCTGGATTTGAATGTGTGATCTTCTTGCCTCAGTCTCCCAAGTAACAGGTATAGGTCGCCACACCTGGTTTCTTTTAAAAAAATTGTTTTGAGTCAGGTTCTTGCTTAATTGCTAAGTTTCCCAGCCTGGGCTAGAACTTGCAATCTTCCTGCCTCAGTCTACCAGAATGTGAGCTTACAAGCATAAGCCACCACACCTGTCCTAAAAAATATTTTTTGAGACCTTGTTTTTCCATTCTTTTGAGTACATAACAAGAAGTGAAATTGCTGGGTGTCTTAGTTACACTGTCACTGAGATGCAGTACCCAACATCCACAAGTAGGAGGAGGAAATATTTATTTACCTCCCTGTTTGTAGAGATTTCAGCCCATACTCAGCTGGCTCCAAGGCAGGGGTGCACAGCGAAGGAGAAACAGTCCACGCAGGACAGACAGGACGCAGTAGCACCTCCCTTTCCCTTTTCCTCCATTCAGGCTCGGCCTATTCTGTTGTTGCCACTACATCTAGAGTGGGCCTTCCCATCGTGCACACCCAGAGCTGTGCTAAACCGGTCAGGGGAATAATGCAGTTGTCACACACCCCAGACCCAGCCACCTCGGAGAGCCCCACCTGTGAGTACATGGAGGTGGGGGGATGAGGTAGAAGTCTTGCCACTGGGCCACACGGTAATCGTGTTCTTTAGTTTACCAGGCGCTGGCATACTGCTGGCCACAGGGGTTACACATTGTCCACTGCTGCCAGCAGTAGAGAGGGCTCCAGTTTGTCCCAGTCTTCGCCTGCATTTTGTACGTGTTATTGTTACTGTTGTTGTTGTGCTTTGTAGCAGCCTCCTCAGGGTGGGAAGTGGTGCCTGTCGCAGTTTACTGACACCTCACTTATTCTCATTGCAGTCAAGAGCTTGTGGAAACCTTTTGTGATCAGTTTTTCTAGATATTCCGTAAGTACTTGGAAAGGAAACCCCTGGCGAAGCTCCTGCGCCTTTCTCCATGTGTGTGTGGGATCCAGCACCACGCTGGAGTCTGGGACTCAGTTACTGTGCGCTGTGACCGCCGCCGTGAAGGCCGCTGCTCTAGCCTCCCAGGGCTGTTGGTGTGTGCAAGTTTGGAATTATGCATTTGGGTGGATTGAAACTTTCATGATTACAAACTGACTTTCTTTATCCCCAGAGATACATTTGGGTTAGGTTCTGTCTTGTCTGAGATTAGTATAGATCATCATCTTCATGTTGGTGCACTTGTCTGGCTCACGGTTCTGTGAGGGATCCAGTCGCAGGCTTACTATTTTTGATGGCCCTCGTTCTCCAGCCTGCTTTCCCCTCAGCCTCAGCTCTTCCCATGGGAATCATCCATGTCCTGGTGGGGCTCAGCTGCTCACTGGACACAGGTGGGTGGCAGGCGAGATGTCCGTGCGACAGGCCCCCGCCAGGCCCCTCCCCCAGGTGACCCTGTGCCCCTCTGTGACCCCAGGCACGAGGGCAGGCCATGCAGAGCAGCCCTCCGCCTGGGTGGTCAGTGTGTGCCAGGCCCGGCCCTGGCCTGTCACAGCACTGCCCGTGGGATGCTCTGCCTCGGGGCCCAGGCCGGCTCTGCTCTGGGGGACCCCTTTCCTGAGAGTCTGTACCTGGGCACCCTGGACACCTCTGCCTGAGCGACAGGGCTGTGTGGGAGCAGGAGCTAGTTCCTGGCAGCTGGGGCCACTGTGGGGGATGAGGCGGGTGGGAAGCAGCCTAGTGTACGGCTTGGTGCAGGGGCAGGAGGAGAGGTGGGGAGGGCGAGGCAGGAAGCCTTTGGGGGCACAGATGAGGCTGAGCACCAGGGGGCTGAGGGAGGAGCCAATGAGGGCGCCCCTCCTCAGGATGGGACGCAGCAGGAACAGGGGCAACATTCTGGGGTTGTGGGTTTGGGGGTCACATCTGGCTGGGCAGGCTGGTGGTGGTGGGGAGTCGGGTTCCTTGCGGTGTGGGCCCCAGTGACTCGAGGTTCACAGCTCCCAGGAGAATTGTGAGCCTGAAGGGGCAGTGGGTGGGGTAGCTGCCAGGTCAGGAGCGGGACCTAGGGTGTCCCGGAGCTGCCAGGGCCAGCCTCACAGCCAGGCCTGGGCTCTGGCCCCCACCCTCCTGGGGTCCTGGGCTGTGGCCCTATGGGCCTGTGTGGCTCCGCCCATACTGCCCTGGGTGACCACTGGGTGGCAGCAGAGCTCGGCCCTCGGTGGCAGCAGCCTCGGTCCTGGACCCAGCCCGTGCTCTGAGCCAAGCTGGGTGGGCACAGAGGCCCTGGCTTGTGGGTGGGAGTGGGGTCCCCTCCATCTGCCCATTCCCACGCCCCGGGGGCCTGGTGTCACCACATCCTGCAGAGTGGAGGCAGGCGTCCTGGGAGACGTGGGTGGGGACCAAGGCACGGAGGATGGCAGGTTCTGGCTGGGCGTCCCTGAGTGGCTGTCCCGCTGCATGGGTGGACTGTGTGTATCAGGGAGCAGGGAGCCCAGTGGTCGTGGCCATGCTCTTTTTTTTTCATTCATTTATTTATTTTTATTTATTTTTTTAGTCAGATTTTATTGGTACATTTTAGATATATATAATAATCACATTCCTCATAGAGAATCTGTGCTTGTGCATGAGGTAGCGTGTTTTATTTTTCCTGTTCCCCTCTGCTCCCTGCAGCCCCTCCTCCCCTCCCCGTTTACGAAAGCTCTGACTCTATGTTCTGTGGCCATGCTCTTGAACAGAGCTCTGTTGCCCTGGGGCTGCAACTGTTGGGTGCCCCAGGGACCCTGGGCACGACATGGCGGGAACTTGCCACAGGTCACACGTCTCACAGCAGTGCCTGACTTGTGGGGTGCTGTCTTAGTTGCTTTTCTCTCATTGCTGAGACGAAATACCCAATGCCCAAAATAAAGAGAGGAAAGATTTATTTAGCTCACAGTCTGTGGAAGTTTCAGTCCATAACCAGCTGGCTCCAAGGCAGGGTGGCCTGGCAGAGGAGCAACAGTTCATGGCAGGGGAAGATAGCAAAAGTGACAAGAGCAGAAGTGCTGAGCAAGCCTCTGTTCTTCTCCTTCTGTGACATGCAGGCTCCCCGCCCCAGGGCAGGTGCAGCACTCACACCCCTAACCCCAGCACTGGACCATGAACAAACCACAAACTCTAGATTCAGCCACCTCCTAAAAGCCTGTCCCCTGTGGCCGTGTGAGGCTTTGGGGGGACATCCAGAAACAAACCATCACAGGTCCCTTCATGGTGGGGTGGAGTCCTGGCCCAAGGCCTCCTGAGCAGTGGTGCTGTGTGTCCTTGCAGTGCCACCCTGCCACACGGAGACCCCTGGGTGGCCTTGGCTGAAGTGTGGATGTCCTGGCCTTGGGGATGCAGCGCGGGCAGGGGATGGGAGGGGGGATCAGGCCCAGGCGGGTGGGAGCCCAGGGCTGTAGCTATCAGCTCACAGCTGGGGGAGCTGCCTGGCCAGTGGCTCTGGTGGTGTGGGCTGGGCCGGCCCTTTGGTCTGAGGCCCCTTGATTGTGGCTATGCAGGGATGACTGTGGCGTTTAACCTCTGGGGAGATGTGGCTGTCGATAGACAGTTCATGGCTGGCCTGTGGCCTGAGGCCTGGGGATACATCACCAGCCGTGGCCTTGGCAGAATCAGGCCTGGCCAGACCAGATGGGGCCCCTGGGGTCAAAGGGTGAAGTTCACATTCCCTCCACTACTGGCTGGGGAGGGCTTCCCTGAGTGCTCCGTGCTGCCAGGGCAGGACCAGTGCAGGCACGAAGCCAGACGGGGCCTGGGGAGCTCAGCCTCGCCCTGGTCCTGCACCGGACACTGCGGCCTCAGTCGGCCTGTGCTGCCCCCCTGGGAAGGGTGGCGGTCACTGCCCGGGTCAGTGGGTCACTGGTTTGGCCCCAGTGCTGATCCTAACCCACTGCAGCTCTCGCCTGAGCTCCCGTTCATCCCACGGGGCCCTAACCTACCCCGATCCCACACATTTCACCCTCACCAGAGCCTGGCCGGGGCCCTACACCCTGCCTCCTCCCCTCCATCACCACTGTGGCTGCCTCAGAGACCAGGCCCTGCCCCCACCCACTGCAGCCCCGGGCACGGGGGGTGCCAGCTCTGGGGAGGACGGTGGATGACATTGGCACGGGACCTGGCCCACCGGTGGCTGCAGTGACCGATCATGGCTGCAGGTCCCAGGGGCGCTGGGAGCCAGGGGCCCAGCTCCTGCTGCGCCTGCCCCAGGCTGCTGGGGCACCAGAGGTGAGTGGGGCAGGGACCTGGTTGCCTCTCCTTCCTTGGCCTATAGCCTGCTCTGCACCCTGGCTTTTGGCTCTGAACGGGCTGTGGTCCCGGAGCCTCCAGCTGGCCTCACTCTGCCCTCTGGTGGCTGCTCCAGGCCTGCCTCAGTGTCCAGTCCCACAGCTCCTGTAGCCCAGCCTGCAGCTGGGCTCTTCAGTCGGGCGTAGGCACCTGCCTGCCGGGCTTGCAGCCTGCCGGGTGGACTCAAGGTCCTGGCGGGGTCGAAGGGAGGTCCTGGGTTCCCCGTCTGGGTCAGCCACAGGGCCATGTCCTTCCCGGCCTGGCAGCCCCAGGCTGAGCTGGCCTTGGAGCCGTGGTGCAGGTCAGGGCCAGGGCTCTCGTGTTTGCTTTTTTTGTGGTGAAGGCAGCGCGTGAAGCAAGCCCAGGCCACACCCCGCTCATCTCTCGTCCTCCGACGTCCGGGGGAGGTGGGCAGGCTGGGTCAGCGTGGCAGAGGACTGCCCACCATCCTCTGGCTCTGCGAGCCGGGGCCCAGCCTGCTGCGCCTGCACCTGGGCCGCTGTGCGGCTCCTGCCACCCACCCTGAGGTCTCCTGGCCTGGACCTCGCAGGCCAGGGAGGACCCTGGATGGTTTGGTTGTCTTCTCAGAAGTGTCCCCAAGTAGTCCTACCAGGAGGCAGGAGTGGGGTGTGGGCCAGAACTCCACCTCCTCCCAGGGAGCCCGGGGGCTGGGCCCCACTGTGGGAATGGGGCGCCCCGCAGACACTGCCTTGGCTTCCGGGGCACGGAGGGCCCCATGCTGGCCTGGGTGAGGTAAAAGGCCCTGGCAGGTCTGAGGCGGGACTTCCCTGCAGGCTTTGCCTGGTGTGTAGCCTCGGGCGCCGCACCCTGAGGGTCCTGGGCTGTCACTGGCGGCTCGGAGGGGTTGTGTCCGTGCTTTCTGCCTCTGTCTCCACTGCCTTCTGAGCCTCAGTTTCTCCATGGGGAAGCGCGGACACCGGGGCCCAGGGACGCGTCTCCCTGCTGGATCTGGTCCCGTCCAGGAGCCTGCAGGCGGCTGGAGGGGCGTGAGGTGGCACTCTGAGGCCGCACTCACGTGCAGGGCAACGTGCTGTCGGGGTGAGGGGCTCAGCGGGCGCTGGGGCACCACTGTCACAGACCGGGCCGTGGTTGGGAGCCCAGGCGGCGGCTCCAGAGGGGACCTGTTGGAGGCCACGAAGACGTCAGGCAGAAGCCCAGGCCTTGCCCGCTGTCTGGGGCAGGTGTCGCCCGGCCTTGGATGTTCCCCGGGGGCCGCCCTGCCTGCCTCTGGGGGCCGTGCCAGCCGGGCTCGGAGCCCCTCCACGCGGCCCAGCGACACAGAGCCCAGCAGTGCCGCCCTCAACTTTTTTCTCCTCCCCAATTAATTAATTTAAATTGACCATTAAGTCAGCCGAGTTTTTGATTGATATTTTCATTAGCGGCCCTGTCCGACGCCCAGGAATGTATGGTAATGTCCAATCTGCGCGCCCGCTCCTCCTCGCGTGCCCTGAGTTATGGCCGGCGCCGCGCGCGCTCCGGGGTAATTTGAATTCAGATGAGCTGCCGCAGTGTTCCGGAGCCTGGCGGCCGGCTGCTGACGGATGGTACTCGGGTTACCGCAAGGTCACTGTGCAGCGGCCACCCGCGCCGGAGAGTGGGCCGGGCCGGGGGTGGCGGGTGCCCTGCAGCAGTGGCCAGGTGGACCCTGGGGACTGCCTGCTGGCCAGGCCTCACAGCCGCCGTCCACCCACTGCCAGGGACATGCTGGCCACCATGGAGCAGCCACCCTCAGGTCCAGGAAGCCAGTGGGCGAGGCCTCCGGGCCCTGCCGGCCCTGCATCTCAGTAGGCAGCCTCAGTGCCAGGCTGATGCCAGTGTGGAGGCCCCGGCCTGTGTGCCCACTGTCCAGCCGTGTGGCCAAGGTTACGTCGTCGGGCTCCGTGTCCCAGCCTCATGCACACAGTGCAGGTGACTGGGCTGCTGTCCGGTCAAAGGGGAGGGGAGGAGCAAGAAGGCTGGGCCTGTGCTCAGGGTCCCTGGTGTGGCCTCGTGGCCTGGGCTGCCTGGGTCCTCATGCAGGCGATGCAGGTTCTGCGGAGAAGGGCGGGTGCTTGGAAGCCTGGTGCCACTACAGGTCCCGGAGCACTGAGCTGAGTCCAGATGTGATTACCAGCCTGGGCCTGGCTCGGCCAGGGTTGTGTGGGGCTCTGGGGGCTTGCAAGGGGTTCAGTGTAGGGGTGTTATGGGGCCCTGTGCCCTCAAGATGGCCATGGGCTGGGGACCCAGCTGTGGCCCGAGTGGCCACAAAGAGTCCAGGTGTCCGGCCACGGTCACTGTCTGGGAGGGGCCCTCTCCACCTGGAGCCTGTCCCATCCCCAGCTGCGGTCTGACTTCGGCTGTCACACAGGCTGCACAGCTGACCCGGGTCCCACAGTGACCACAGCAGTGTCCCAGCCCTGTGCTCTGTGGGGACACCGTGACACGGCCCCCCATCCTCAGCTCAGTCTGGAAACACAGGGTGGAAGACTCTGGAAATGAACTGCTCCTGAGCGTGGGCTCTGGGGCACCTGTGTGGCGCGACCCCCATGGGGGCAGCTCTGCCCTCTGTGATGGGGGCACACTGTGCCCTTTCTGCTGGGCTTGGGGCCCTCACATGCCTGGACCCTGTCTCCTGCTCTTTCTTGCAACTGGTGTGGCCGAGGCCACGTGGGGAAAGCTTTGGACAGAACTGTGGGGAAGGCTCCTTGAAGGCAGCTGATCCCTGGGTAGTTACTTGGGAGGCTGAGGCAGGAAGGTTGTGAGATACCAGCCTGAGCAATGTAGTATGACTCCTCAAAAGGAAGCAGCTGACTCAACTGAGAAAAGCACTGTCTTCTTTTTGTTTTTCTTTCTGCTTATGGAAATAGGGTGTGATGGCTGGGCCCTGGCAGTCTCTGGGTTGACCTTGAGGCACAGAGGTAAAGCAGGGGCGCCTTGAGGTCTGAGGAACGCGGGAAGCCGGCCCGCCTGGTCTGGCAGCCTCCAGCTCTTGTGTGAGGAGAGACGAGCTTCTAGCCTGCTCATGTTGTATTTGCTGCCGTGATAGTTGCTTTTGCCGGTGTGGGGGTTTGGGGGAGTAGTGGGAGGGTGGTCGCGTCACTGGCATTTTGCAGTTTGGAGGCGTGGGGTTTTTATTGCTGTGAGTGGTGGTGTCCGCTGCTCTTGTTCTGGGTCGTGTCGTCGCTGGCGTTTTGGTGGTGGTGACGGAGTGCTGTTCCCGTTGTGGGTGGTGGTGTGTTGCTATCCTGGCAGTGTCAGTGTTGGTGATGGTTCACTGTCGGCAGTGACGATGGTACTGTTGGTGGTGGTTGTTACTGTCGTGTGGTGACAGTGGTGGTGGAGGTGGTGGTGGCACGTTGTCAGCATTTGTGTTGCCTGTGGTGACAGTGGGGTTTGCAGCCTGTGCAAGGCCCCCATGGTGGGAACCAAGGAGACTCCCCCCAGGGGACACAGCCCTCCAGACCCTCCGTCTCTGGAACAAAGTGAAAAATGAGACCTCAGGGTGGGACCTGAGGGCCGTCCCGCACAAAGAGGAGCATCCCTTTCAACCACAGCGCCAGGCCCACTCGGGGAAGCTCTGTTACGGGCAGTGGAGCGCCATTCTGTAAATGCTGGCTCAGTTCTTAGCGGGATCCAGGGACGCGTGGAGACCGGGGGTGAGAGCCGAGGTGGCGGGGCCTGTGTGGTGGCGCTGTCAGGAGCATCGTGGGGTGTGGACCCGCCCGTGCCTGTGCCCTGGCCCATGCTGCCTGCCCTGCCTCCTGCCCACTGTCCAGGCAGAGCCGGATACCGGGGCCTCCTAGCCTCCACGCCACCTCTGTCCTTGCAGGCCAGCGGGTGCCAGCAGGGACAAAATGCAAGTGGAGGATTTGCGTCTGTAGTAAGGGCAGAGCCAGGCCCAGCTTGGGGGCCGTCACAGGGCTGGGCTGGCGGGGAGGCGCAGAGGCAGGGGAAGGGCCTAGAGCCAGGTTCACACTCACAGAGACCTCAGGAACGGGGAGCGCCGGGGCAGCCCCAGGGGCGGCTGCTGAGCCCTGGTCACCAGCAGGCTTCCCCCAGAGATGTTCAGAGACAGAAAGGGAAAGGATGAGAAGGCGGTGGGCTCTGGAGGAGGGAGTGAGGTGGAGGAAACCCTGCAGCCCCTGCCCTTGGTTGTTTAGGTCCTGTGTGGCTCTTGAAGCCAAACTCAGACCATGAGGGAGGTGGTTCCAGTGGACACGGGAGCCTTGGGCAGCTTTGTGGAGTGGGGGCGCAAGAGGTGGTCCCACTCCACACAGGCCTGCCAGGGGCCAAGGCAGGTGGGCCCCCTGCTGTCCTCCTGGGGTTTCCGAGGCTGGGCCACCCCGACGCCTTTGGGGTGTCATGAGGTGGTAGTCGGGGTCTGTCCCCCATGCAGTTACTGAGTTGTCCCAGCAGCTCCCCTGTTCGAGAGTGCCCAGGCATGACTATACCCTCCTCCAGCCCGGGCTCCGGAGGCTGTTACTCCATGACCTGCCGACCTGCCAAGCCACGAAGGGTCCCACCTCTGGGTTTCCCTTTCTTTCAGAAATTTTAGGCCATTCTGGACTTTTTGCATTTCCGTAGCTCAGCAGCTTCACAAATGCTGGCGGGGGAGGCTCTGACTTCGGCTGACTCTGCACTCAACCAGGAGGACGCCCCGCTGCCACCCCGCAGCTCTTCCATGTCTTGGCCAATTTACTTTCCTGCGTTTTAGTTTTTGGTACAAAGTTTGATTTGCTTTTTTATTTTTAATTGTTTGCCACCAACTTGTAGGAATGGCTGCGTCCTGATCTTGTGGGCCTGCCGGGCGTGTGGATCCCCTGGGGTGACTAATTGCTCCCCAGGGCCCAGATCTGTGGGTGGTTCAGCTGGGATCACGTGATTCAGGTTTTGCAGCCCAGCAGGTACCCAGAGGGAGCCAGGCTGGGCAGAGAAGGGGCTCAGCCCCACCGGCGCCGCCCCGCCTCCCCTTCCTCCTGCCTCGCCCTCGGGCTCTTGGCAGTTCTTCCAGTCAGGGCAGGGCACATTGCCTTTTTTTTGCTTTTGTTTTCTTGTTATTTTGTTTTTTGAGACTGACTCTTGCTATGCAGTTCAGGCTGACCACAAACTCACGGTGATCTTCCTGCCTCAGCCTCCCAAGTGCTGGGATTATAGAGTGCACCATCATGGCTGTATTTCCTATTTTTTAATTTGTTTTGTTTGGGTTCGTTTTGTTTTGCTGCATCCCTGGCTCCACAGTGTCACTCCCGCCCCACCCGCCATCTCCCTCACCGTGCTTTGCCGCCTCTTCCTTGGTGCCGTAACTCTCTGGTCACTGTCCCACCCGTCCCTTCTGGCTCCCTCCATGACAGTCCCACTCTGGCCCACGTTCGAGGCCAGGAGGGTGCAGCACCTGGAGCCCAGTGAAGACAGCTAGACAGTGGTCCCTGAAACCCCGCCTGCCGGGGGCCAGATCTCGAAGGCCAGCTTTCGGGAAAGCGCTGTGTCTGTGAATTCGCCTCCTGTTGAAACCATGCCCCGCTTGGCGTTCACATCAGAGGCACCATCATGGCCGCTGCAGGCGTCTGGAGAGGGGAAGTGTGGGTTATGTGTCCCGCCCAGGCGAGGTGACAGAGCCCTGCTGTGGACTGCGGCGCCGTGGATTTTCTCTCTTCTGCGCTGTCCGCTGACTGCTCTGTGAAGCGGCCTGGACAGGGCTGGTGTCCCCGACCTGTCACCAGGAAGGAAGCAGCCTTGTTCAGGTGGGCGGTGCGGTGGGGTCCGTGTCACAGAGTCAAGAGAGTAGTGTCCCCGTGTCCTTACACAGCGCCACCTCAAGCCAGGGTGGTGGCAGCTGACACAGAGGCCCCGGGGTGGGCTGGGCCAGCCTCGTGCAGACGCCCAGCTCCCAAAACCCGGGCCTGGCTCCGAGACTCAGACTCGCTGCAGAGTCCCCTATCCACATGCGGCAGGGCAGCCCTGTGTGCGGCTGATGCTGTCCTGGAGGGCAGAGGCTTCACACTGGCCCTTTCCCACACTCGGTGAGCCCGGGTTTTCACAAACATGGCTGCCAGTGGGCTCCCTCCTTCTGCTGTCTGCCCTTGCAGCTTGCTGGGCTGCCCTTTCAGCTTTTGAATTCTCTGACTTTTTCCTACCGATTTCTAACACTTGCTGAAAGGTACTCAGCCCTTAGATCTTCATATGGGTCTGAGGTCGGGATGCAGCTAGAATTTTCTCCATACTATAACCCAGTTATTGCTGGGTGTGGTGGTGCATGCCTGTAATCCCAGCACTCAGGAGGCTGAGACAGGATGATCAGGATCACAGGGAATTTGAGGCCAGTCTGAGCTAAAAAAATTAGGTCAAGGCCAGCCTGAATTACATAGTGAGACACTGCCTCAAGAACCGCCCCCCCCAAAAAACCCCCAGTTATTTTCATCTCAAGTTTTTGAGATATTTAAAAAATAAAAATATTGTGCTTTATCAGTCCTATTTCCTGCACCTTCTGAGAGGACTGAGTGGTCTTTCTCCTCTGGACTCTGGAGGGAGTGACACGTTTGTGTGGTATATTTTCTGGTATGGAGACATCCTAGATATCTGACCAATTTGGTTACCAAGTGTCATGTAAAAAATACCCCCTGAGATCTGGGCGTGGTGTTACATACTTGTAATCCTAACACCCTGGCAGGCTGAGGCAGGATCACTGCAAGTTCAAGTCCACCCTAGGCAACTTGGTGAATCCCTGTCTCAGAAAGTTTATGCATTTATATCCAGTGACACAGATGGATGCACATCCACACACATCCACACAAACATAGATGTGGAGGTGTATCACACACACATACACACACACATATATTCATATACAAATGAGTACTCACATACACAAGTATGTCTGTACACATACACGTGTACACACACATCTGCACACAGCTCAAGGCAGTACTTGTCTTCTCATGTGTAGTCTGTATGTCTTTATTTGTCGCCTGGGCTGTTGGGGTGAGAAGGCTTTTGTCCTCCAAACCCTGTGCTGAAATCAACTTCCTGCTCCAAAATAATATGGTGGGGTGAGGCCTGTGA
>RJWM01004106.1:0-35326 GCA_004363535.1 Dasyprocta punctata
TGAGCGGTACTAATCTGCTCAGGTTTTTTGTTTGTGTGTTTTTGTTTTTGCTTTTTGAGACAGGGTTTCACTTTGTAGTGCAGGCTTGCCTTGAACTCACTATGTAACTCAGGCTGGCCTCAGACTCACAGGGATTCTCCTGCCTCAGCTTCCCAAGTGCTGGTTTTACAGATGTGTGCCACCTTGCCCAGTTTTCAGCGATTTTTTTTTTTTTTGTACCAGAGATTGAACTATAACCTTGCACCTTAGGCCACTGAGCTAAATCCCCAGTCCCCACTATGCAGTTCAGGCTGGCCTTGAACTTACTTTGTAGCCCAGGCTGGTCTCAAACTCACAACAATCCTCCTGCTTCAGCCTCCCAAGTGCTGGGATTAAAAGCATGCGCTACCACGTCCAGTTACGTTTCAGCAATTCTTAATCCGGTGCACTTGACACATCAGGATTAATGGTTACAAAGGGTAAATTTGCTCTCTGCTTTGCTGCATGAGCTGGGACATGGGTCATGTCCATCTTCCAGTCCTTGGACTAGAACTCATGCCATCTGTGTTTTTGATTTTCGGGGTTTGGTTTTGTTCTGAATTTACACCAGGATTCCCTCCAGGTTCTCAAGTCTTTGGCCTGGAACCAGAACCACTGACTTGCTTTTCTGTCCTGGGTTCTCAGCACATCATGAGATGGCTTAGTCTCCGTAACCACATGAGCTGTTTCCTTCCCCCATCTACCTACCTACCTACCTAATGGCTCAGTTTCTCTAAAGAAAGCTATCACTCCCTCTTTCCTACCTTGCTCTTCTTATTCATTGTTGTTCTCTAGGTTTTGTTTCTTGTTATTTCAAGACAAGTTCTTGCTATGTAGCCCAGACTGGCCTTGAACACGTGGTCCTCCTGTATTGCCCTCCCTAGGGCAGGGATTACAGGTGTATGCCACCATGCCCCGCTTTATTTATTTTTATTTAATTATTTATTTATTTTCTTTTAAAGGAAAAAAGATTTATTTTGATTGTTTCAAGGTTTTGGTCCCTGTCCCTTGGCTCTGCCATTGCAGGCCCAAGGGAAGACTGAATGTCATAGCAGGGTGCACATCCTGCTCGTTTCATAGCAGGCAGGAATGGAAAGCAAGCGAGCCCCTGTCTTCTCTCATTTCCCAGATGCCGTCAAGTTCTTTCCCATTTTAGGGAGACCCTCTTCTTCTAGCTGAAACACTCTTCCCCTTCCCCAGCTGCTCTCCCAGCTCCTCTCCCTTTAGGGCCCACTAATGTCATTTTATCTGGATCTCCATTATGACTGGCACCTCTGCTATGTTCTTCTCAGGTATACAACTTGGGGTCATAGCCACACCAAGGAGATGAGTCTCAGTAACTTGCTTGCAGTATCTCTTTCTTGTGCCAATTCTGAGGCTCCACAAGAACAGGGGTTATGACTATTTTATCTGTTATTGTGAGCTCTAGAGACTTACTGAGGCAAGGTATGAACATAGTCATTTTCAAGGTCAATATAGTTTTTATTTATTTTTGGTGGTGGAGATTGAACCCAGGGCCACTCTAAATCTGGGATACTTTCTTAGCCCTTTTTATTTTTTATCTTAAGATGGGGGTCTTGCTAAATTGTCCAGGTTGGCTTCATATTTTTGATTCTCCTGCCTCACCCTCCCTCAGCACTAAGATTACAGGCATGCACAACCAGACAGTGATATAGCATTTTGGAGGAAAAAAATGTACCAAATACATGGCTTTGTTTTGTTGTATAATTTATGGTCTACATGTAACAGAAGAAAACAAAAGAGTAAAACTTAAAGTCCCTGCCAGCAGGCAAAAATCAGGCTCACCACACATCAACCCAGCCTGGGTCCCCTGTAGGCCTGGAAAAACCATTTAGAAGCAATTGCTAAAACTTGGTGGTATAATTAAAAAACCAGCTCTTGGCAGGAGTTTCAATGGCCAGCATGAGAGGCTCAGAAAGTTTCTATAGCTTAATGGCCCACATATTTCTCAAACCTACAGACTTAATATCTGTATCATTTTCTCTGTGGGAATGCTTTATCTGACTAAACTGTTTGGCTTAAAAAATATGTTTGGAGGGGCTGGGGGTTGCTCAGGGGTAGAGTACATGCTTAGCTTGGTAAAGCCCTGAAGTTTGATCCTCACTCTCTCCCTAAAAAAGTTTTACAAACTTTCCAGGAAGAGATCCCAGATAGTGATAATCCAGGGATAGCAGGACTTTCTACTGCAATAAAGAGCTAATAAACACAAAGAGGCTTGTGGGATTCCTACATGTAGTACATGCTAAGTAAATGATAGCTGCCTACTTCCCTTTCCACATTTATAGCAGCTCCTTTTTTTTTTTCTCATGACAAAGTCTTTCTACTGGCATGTAGTGCAGATTGGCCTCATGTTTGTGGCAATCCTCCTGGCTTAGCCTCCCAAATGCTGGGATTACAGGTATGTGCCAACACACCTGGCATCTAGCACTATTTTCTGCTAATAATTAAAAGTACCATCTAATTCAGGGTATTGATTATGAAAATGTCCCTGCAAGAAATTAAGTAGGTAAGTAAAGGAAATTTTCTGGCAAAAGATAAAAACAAAAACTTTTTTTTTTTTTTGTACCAGGGATTGAACTCACGACCTCACACTTGCCAGGCAGGCACTTATGCCACTAAGCTAAATCCCCAGCCCTGTCTTTTAGCTTTTTGAGACAGGATCTTGCTATGCAGTTTAGGCCTTGAGTTCACTTTGTAGCCCAGGCTGGTCTCAAATTTGCAAGGATCCTCTTGCCTCAATCACCGGAGTGTTGGGATTATAGGCGTGCACCACTATGCCCGGTCAGAAATGAATACTTTTTTAAAAAGCTGCTGGGCCTCACCTTTGTTCTATCTTGAAGCTTAGTTGTAAATCTATAGCATGATTTTTTTCCTTCTTCTTCTTTTCCCCATACTAGGATTCAAACTCAAGGTCTTGCTCATACTAGGTAAGCAGTCTATCACTGAGTTAGATCCCTAGATACTTCTATTTTTTATTTTGAGAAAGGGTCTCATGAAGTTGCCTGGGCTGGCCTCAGACTTACAATCATCTTGTCTTACCACCTGACTTAACACTACCATTCATGACTCTTACTTAATGCAAGAAGTTATGAAAAACATTACACTGATTTAGCAAATACCTCTTTAGAGTAACAGTCTCCATGTTCTTTGGGACAATACTGACATTCTTGCATCTGGTCCTCCAAGGGGGAGTCTTATCCCTTTGGCCATAGCTCTGTGTCCCTCTAGGTGGTTAAAGCTCAATTCCTCTACTCTTTGCTTAAGAACTAGGGTGGCTAAACCCAGCATGGTTGTACACATATGCACCTATAATCCTAGCAATTGGGGAGACTGAGGCAGGAGGCTCACAAGTTCAAGTTCAGTCTTGGCTATTTATTTATTTATTTATTTATTTATTGTTTTTTGAGGTAGAGTCTTGCTATGTAGTCCAGACTGGCCTTGAAACTCATTAGATAGCCCATGCTGGCCTTACATTTATGGCAATCTTTCTGCCTCAGCCTCAGTGCTGGGGTTGCAGGCATGTGCTACCACATCCAGTACCAGCCTCAGCAATTTAGCAAGACCTTGCCTCAAAATTGTAAAAAAAAAAAAAAAAAAAGGATAGGAATTGGAGCTCAGTGCAAAAGTCTTGGATCCAACCCCCAGTATCATATACACAAGAAAAGAAATAGGGCAGCAGGTGGCTAACATGTGTCTCTGGAACAGAATCATGAATATGGAGTAGAGATTAGAAAGCTAGCAAGTCTTGTGGCATAAATGGGGGACCCATGGGTGGCTAGCATTTGAGGACAGTCCTCCCTGGGTAGCAAGAAGATAGTCTTTTGGGCAACACAGTCTTTGGGTATTTACATTCAAATACTTTCTTAAAGGAAGATCCCTGGCCTCCCCTTGGTGAGTCAGTGGCTGTTGGTGCACTCCTTTCTCTAACCCAACCCATGAGAAATAGTTTCAAAGTAGGATTGCTGTATCAACAGATTTGGCAGTACCTTGTTAGAAATGCAGATTTCCAGGTCATACCCAGAACTGCTGAATCAGAAACTCAGGACAGTGAGACCTACTAATCTGTTTTTTGTTGCTTTGTTTTCATGGTTCTGAGCTCAAACTCAGGACCTTGCGTACACTAGGCAGATGATGTACCACAGAGCTACATCCTCAGCCCAATGAATTTTTTTTTTCTCTTTGCTTTGTTTGTTCATTTTTAACAAACTTTCCAGGTGACCTTGTAGACTCCAAAATTGGAGGACCACTCCTATAGTTTAAACCATGCATCTCAGGACTACTAGAATCTCTTTGAAAGTCTAGCAATTTTTTTTTTTTCACTTTAAAAACTTTCATCAATCAAGGAACGGATAAAGAAGATGTGGTATTTTTATACAATGGAGTACTACTCAGCTATCAAGAAAGATTGCATTGAGACTTTTATAAGTAAATGGACATGACTTGAGACCACACTCATAAGTGAAATAAATCAAACTCACATGTGTAAATACCATATTGTCTCCCTAGTGTAAGAAACTGAAACAGTATATATGATCCAAAATGTACAATAAATACCGTGTAAGGGTAAGAAACTGCTCAAAGAGCAAAAGTAATTGGGAGAGAGGAAAAGGGGAAAGAAGGAAGGGAAAAGGAAAAAGACATAAGTTTGTATATATGTATACGTAGGATAGCTAAAATGACTATACTGCTAAATGTATTAGTTATTGAAAAAGAACAGTTAATACTCATGATTAGATCAACTTTACATGTCTATATCTGTTAATCTAAACAACCCTTTTGAAGGTAACAATATGCAATATTTCAACCATTGTCAAATTCCTATCATTTTGTTTTGTAAACCTATAATATTACTGTTGTGGATTTGTTGTTGTTGTTTGTTTGTCTCTTTTGCTTTTTGTCTTTCTTTTCTGTGTCTTTTTTCTCTTAAATAATAATTTAAAAAAACATTTTTAGGATTTCCCGCTTCTGGTGATCCCTTGGGGTGAGGTCTGAAGCAATGATGAAGATCTTAGGTGTATTAGGAGGGCTGCTTACACTTTTGGAGCTGATTCACGTTCATGCCTGTTTAATGGTAATCTGTACCACAATGTTGCTCCTGGTCAGAATGAACTGATTGCCTCTGCTGAGTAACCTGCAGCTCCAGTCCATTGAGCTTACTCTGGGTCATGCCTGCCCAGTCTCTGCTGTGCAGCCTGACTTCTCTGAGTTCTTTCTTTTCTAACTTTCTGTAGCAACAAGGTTCCTGAACAACAGTCAGGTACTATCATTGAAAATTCAATCACATACGATTCATTGCATTTAGATTTTACTCTCCACATCACCATAATATGCTACATTCAAAAACAGTTTCCATTAAGCTTTATGATAAAGAGAAGAGGCATAAACATAATTGGGAGTGGGACAGGCACGCTCATTTTCAGGTGAAATCAGACACCCAGGAACCCATCCAGGAACATCATCTCAGGGCAGCTGTCCCTTGTTGGACCATATAAATTTTACTTCTTTCTGTTATGTGGAGGGATTTAAACTAAAAATTCTGGACCATGAAGTGACCTCACCATCTCTGGTGATCAGGCTGCTTGAAGATTTCACTGCTTCTTAGATACTGAAAAAATGAGAATTGTCTTTGATGATTCTCAACATGACATTTTAAATTGGAAAACTTGGTATTCTATCTATATTTATGAAGTATTTGGGTGAGAAAAGGGCTTTTCCAGATTTTAAATTTGTGACAAAGGTGATTTTAAAGAAATTGAGTTTTGCAATTCTTAATGCTTGACATATAATAATTAGGATATCAGAAATTCGACACAAGAACAGAATACTAAAAGTTGTCAGAGAAAAGAAACAGATCACCTGCTGAAGAAAAGCCTATCAGAATTATAGCAGACTTCTCAACACAAACCTTCAAGTCAAGAAGGGCTTGGAGTGAAGTATTTCAAATCCTGAAAGAAAACAATTTTCAACCCAGACTGATGTATCCTGCAAAACTATCTTTAAAAATTGATAGAGAAATAAGATACTTTCACAACAAAGAACAACTGAGGAAATTTCATGGCCACCAAACCAACACTACAAAGAGTACTGAAAGACTCTAGAAAGAGACAAAGATAACTACAATTCCAAGAACAACAGCAAAAGGAAACCACTAAGCAGGGCAAACAATTAAGCAGAAAAAGTAGAAAACCAACAACAGAAAGATAACCTGACAGTGATAAGTCAGTACATATTAATTATATCAATCAATGTAAATGGTCTCAACTCACCAATAAAAAGAAGCAGACTGGCAAAGTGAGGTAAGAAACAAAATCCAACAATATGCTGTGTACAAGAAACACATTTAACTCAAAAGGAAATTCACAGACTAAAAATCAAAGGATGGAAAACAATATTCCATGCAACAGGAACCCAGAAAAAAGCAGGAGTAGCTATTTTGTTTGCAGACAATACGAACTTCAAACCAAGACTGATCAAAAGAGATAAAGAAGGTCACTACATACTTGTCAGGGGAAAACTTCAAGAGGAAGAGATTACGATCATAAATATATATGCACCGAATATAGGAGCACCCAACTATGTAAGACAATTCTTAATAGACATGGAAAACCAAATAAACAATAATACAGTTATAACAGAGGACCTTAACACCCCACTGTCACAAAGAGACAGATCAACCAAGCAAAAAATCTGCAAAGAAATAACAGAACTGAACCAAACTTGCGAACCAATGGATTTAGTAGATGTGTACTGAGTGTTCCACCAAATAACATCAGAATACACATTCTTCTCCACTGCACATGGGTCATTCTCTAAAATAGATCATATACTAGCCCACAGAACATGCTTAAATAAATGCAAAGGAATTGAAATAATTCCATGCATATTATCTGACCATAGGGCAATAAAATTGGAAATTAATGACAAAAAAATCTACAAGAACCCCACAAACAAATGGAAATTAAACAACACTCTCCTAAACATTCAATGGGTCACAGAAGAAGTTAAAGAAGAAATTAAACAATATCTACAATTGAATGAAAATGCAAATACAAATTACCAGAACCTGTGGGACACAATGAAAGCAGCCCTCAGAGGGAGATTTATAGCACTAAACTCCCACATCAGAAAAATGTGAAGAACACATATTAACAACCTAATGCTGCACCTCAAACTTCTAGAAAAAGAAGAGCAAGTCAAGTCCAAAGCCCAAAGAAGGGAGGAAATTATCAAAATCAGAGCAGAAATTAATGCAATTGAAACTAAGAAAACAATACAAAGAATTAATGAATCAAAGAGTTGGTTCTTTGAAAGAATAAATAAAATTGATAAACCCCTAGCCAACCTTATCAAAAAGAGGATAGAAAGAACTCACATCCATGCAATAAGAAATGAAAATTGTGAAATCACTTCAGACCCTATGGAAATACAGAAGATCATCAACACCTACTTCAAAAACCTTTACTCCCACAGGTTCGATAACACAGAAGAAATGGACAGATTCCTAGAAACCTATAAATTACCAAAGCTGAATCAAGAAGATGTAAGACTGCTAAATAACCCAATTTCAGCTAATGAAATTGAAAATGTAATTAGAACCTTACCAACAAAGAAAAGCCCAGGTCCTGATGGATTCACTGCTGAATTCTATAAGAAATTTAGGGAAGACTTAATGCCAACACTCCTCAAACTCTTCAATAAAATTGAAAAGGAAGCAAGTCTTCCTAACTCATTCCTGGAAGCAAGTATTACCCTAATACCAAAACCAGAGAAAGACCCAACCAAAAAAGAAAATTACAGGCCAATCTCCCTAATGAACATCGATGCAAAAATCCTCAATAAAATACTGGCAAATAGAATATTGCAAGTTATCAGGAATATTATACACCATGATCAAGTGGGATTCATTCCAGGAATCCAGGAATGATTCAACATCTGCAAATCAATAACTGTAATACAACATATCAACAGGGCCAAGGACAAGAATCACATGATCATTTCAATAGATGCAGAAAAAGCTTTTGACAAAATCCAACACTCATTCATGATAAAAAACCCTACAGAAAATCGGAATAGATGGTCTCCACCTCAACCTGATAAAAGCCATATATCATAAACCAACAGTCAACATCTTACTAAATGGACAAAAACTGAAAACTTTCAACCTAAAATCAGGAACAAGACAAGGATGTCCACTATCTCCACTCCTATTCAATATAGTTCTGGAAACATTAGCCAGAGCAATTAGACAAGAGAAAGAGATAAAGGGAATAAGGATAGGAAAGAAAGAAGTGAAATTATCATTATTTGCAAATGATATGATACTCTACATAGAAGACCCCCAAAAATCCATTAGAAGTCTTCTAGATGTAATAACCAAATTCAGTAAGATACAAGCTCATCACTCAAAAATCAATAGCATTCTTGTACACTGAGAGAGAAATAAGGGAAACCACATCCTTCACCATAGCATCCAAAAAAAATGAAATACTTAGGAATCAATCTAACAGAGGAAGTAAAAAATCTATACAGTGAAAATTACATTACTCTGAAAAAGGAAATCAAAGAAGATTTGAGAAAATGGAAAGATATTCCCCTTTCATGGATAGGAAGAACAAACATTGTGAAAATGGCCATGCTTTCAAAATTGTTATACAGGTTTAATGCAATCCCAATCAAAATACCACCTGCATAACTCACAGAACTAGAGAAATCATCCCTAAAATTCATCTGGAACCAGAAGAAACCTAGAATAGCAAAGGCAATTCTGGGCAACAGAGGTAAGGCAGGAGGCATCACAATCCCCAACTTGAAACTATATTACAAAGCTACTGTGATAAAATCAGCATGGTACTGGAATCAAAACAGACCTGAAGATCAATGGAATAGATTAGAAGATACAGACACAACTACAAACACACTTAGCCACCTCATCTTTGACAAAGGGGCCAAACATGTACACGGGAAGAAAGATAGCCTCTTTAATAAGTGGTGCTGAAAAAACTGGCTTTCCATATGCTATAAACTAAAACTAGATCCATGTCTATCACCATGCACTAAACTAAAGTCAACATGGATCAAAGATCTGAATATTAAAACAGAGACACTAAATCTGATGGAAGACAAAGTAAGTAAAAATGTCGACGCATAGGAATAGGCAGAGAGTTCATGAACAAAAATGTAACTGCACAGGAAATATTTTCCAGAATCAACAACTGGGATCTTGTCTTATTAAAAAGTTTTTGCATGTCAAAGAAAATCTCCAACAGTGTGAAAAGAAAACCCACGAATTGGGAAAACATCTTAGCCAACTGTCCCTCATACAAAGGACTTCTATCTAAAACATATAAAGAATTAAAAGAAATCAGGGACCTAAAATTCAAGGACCCAATCCAAAAATGGGCATCTGAGATGAATATACACTTCTCAGAGGAAGAAATACAAATAGCAAATAAATATATGAAAAAATGTTCAACATCAATGGTCATTTGGGAAATGCAAATTAAAACAACACTGAGATTCCACCTCACTCCAGAAAGAATGACCAAGATCAAGGAATCAACTGATAACAAATGCTGGAGGGGCTGTAGGGGAAAAGGAACTCTTCTCCACTGTTGGTGGGAGTGTAGAGTGGTGCAGCCACTGTGGAAACCAGTGAGAAGATTCCTCAAGAAGCTAGGATTAGAGATTCCATTTGACCCAGCTATCCCACTTCTGGGTATTTTCCCATAAGAATTGAAGATGTCATACCACAGTGATATATGTGCACCCATGTTTATAGCAGCACATTTTGTAACAGCCAAATCTTGGAAACAACCCAAGTGCCCCTCAATCAAGGAATGAATAAAAAAGATGTGGTATTTTTATACAATGGAGTACTACTCAGTTATCAAGAAAGATTGCATCGAGACTTTTGAGTAAATGGACACGACTTGAGACCATACTCACAAGTGAAATAAATCAAACTCACATGTCTCTCCCTAGTGTAAGAAACTGAAGAAGTATATATGATCAAAATGTACAATAAATACTGTGTAAGGGTAAGAAACTGCTCAAAGAGGAAAAGTAATTGGGATAGGGAAAAGGAGGAAAGAAGGAAAGGAAAGGAAGCCATAAATTTGTGTATATGTATGCATAAGATAGCTAAAATGACTATACTACTAAATGTATTACAGTTGATACTCATATGATTAGATCAATTTTACATGTCTATATCTGTTAATAGAAACAACCCTTTTGAAGGTAACGATATGCAAAATTACAACCATTGTCAAATTTCTATCATCTTGTTTTGTAAACCTATAATATTATTGTATTGGATTTGTTGTTGTTGTTTGTCTCTTTTGCTTTTCGATTTTCTTTTCTGTGTCTTTTTTCTCTTACATTAAAAAAATTTTGTTAGTCTATGTTTGATGATGTACTACTGATTACATTCACTGTGGGGAGGTGGTACGTGGACATGGTAAATCTTAATTCTTTTTACTGCCCTTCCCCTCTTTCCTTCTGTTCTCCCTATCTCTATCTCTTTGTCCCCTTCCCATTTGCAAAAGATCTGTCAGTTTCTTATTATCTATATTTTATTTTGTTCTTTAAATTAGTTATACTTTGAGTTTTTCATAAAAGGGAAACCATGTGATATTTAATCTTGTGTGTATCATTTATTTCACTTAAGATTATTGTCTCAAGGTGCATCCATTTTCATACAAATGACTCAAGTTTCTCCTGCTTTATGGCAGAGTATACTTCATTGTGTATAAATACCACACTTTCTTTATCCATTTATCTGTCGATGGACATATAGACTGCTTCCAATAGTTAGCTATTATAAGTTGTGCTGCTATAAACATGGGTATGCAAGTTTCACTGAAATACGCTGTCTAACTCTTTTAGGAATATTGAATGCTCTGCACTGAGCCTTCAATCTCCTGTGAGATGTTATAGCACATGGTGAGAGAGAAAGAACAAGAGACAAATAGCAAGCAGTGGGGATCTGGGATGACCAGCTGCTCATGGGGGAACAAAAAAGGCCATAAGGCAGTCAAAATCTCAGTATTTATTGATCAAGGAAAAGGTGTGGGGATTGCTGGATGACTCAGAGGATGGAGGTGGTCTTATGCTAAGAAAGATCTTACCCTGGAGCATCTTTAGTCTTAGCAGTCTTAGTCTTAGTAGGTGGGAAAGGATGACCCACCCCTAATGAGATAATGAGAAATCTCAAAAGGATGCTATCGATAATACCAAATATCTGTTCATTCCTTAGGAAAGTATGAAAAACCAGCCATTGTGAATTTGTGGTCCCTAACACAGGTAGATACCTAGAAGGGGAACAGTGGGTTGAGGGGAATTTATATTTTCAGTTTTTTGAGAATGCTCCATACTGATTTCCATAGTGGTTGTTCTAGTTTACATTCCCATCAACAGTGTAGAAGTGTTCCTCTGTCCCAAAAGCTTTGCCAGCATTTGTTATTATTTGAAATGCTGCCTATGGTTCTCTCCTGGTTCTAAGAATTCTAGAATTGTTTTCTCTAGTTCTGTGAAAAATGCTGTTGGTATTTTGATTGGGATTGCATTGAATCTATATGTCAGTGTTGGAAGTATGACCATTTTGATAATACTGATTTTTGGCTGGGACGGGGAATATAGCTCAGCAGCACAGCACCTCCTTGGCAAACACGAGGTCATGAGTTCAATTCCCAGTACAAAAAAAAAATCTGATTTTTGCCTAACCAGGCTCTTGGGTATCTTGTCATTTCCTGATGTCCCTCCCCTTTAATCTTTTTTAGAGTACTATAACTCTATTTTTTAATAAAGATCTTTGACTTCCTTTGTTACTTCCCAAATAATTTTTTTCTTGACGCTATTGTGAATGATATTCTTTTCTTTTCTTTTCTTTTTTCTTTTTTTCTAAAATCCATTTTATTCAAACATAGAAAGAAAAAAGAAGAAAATAACTACAATAAAATTTCAAAGCACATCAATCAAGGGGTAACAATGGTACACACATTGAGCATTGTCATCCCTAAATCATTCACCCAGAGCATAAGACATCTACCTTCAATTGTCCAAACAATACCAGTACAAATCTTTCTCTTCAGCGAACTCAGAGAAATCAGTAGTATAACTATCTTAACTATTTTTATATACATATATATATACACATATATGTTTTTTCTTTCAGTTTGTCACACTAATGAAACAATATGTTTACACATGTGTGTCTTATTTATTTCACTAATGAGTATGTTCTCAAGGTGCATCCATTTACCTATAAAAGTGTCCAGTTTATCATTATTTATGGCTGAGTAATACTCCGTTGTACCAAAATACCACATCTTTTTTATCCATTCTTCAGTCAATGGGCATTTAGATTGTTTCCAAGATCTGGATATTAAAAACATGGGTGCACATATATCACTGTAGTATGATGTTTTTAATTCTTTTGGGAAGATATCCAGAAGGGGAATAGCTGGGTCAAATGAGACCTCCAATCCTAGTTTTTTTGAGGAATCTCCACACTGATTTCCACAGTGGTTGCACCAGTCTGCATTCCTGCCAACAGTGGAGAAGTGTTCCTTTTCCCCCACAGTCCCTCCAGCATTTGTTTTTGGTTGATTTCTTGATACTAGCCATTCTTTCTGGGGTGAGGTGGAATCTCAGTGTTGTTTTAATTTGCATCTCTCATATGACCAGTGATGTTGAACATTTTTTCTTTTTTTTTTTTTTCTTTTCTTTTTTTTTTTTTTGTGGCACCAGGGATTGAACTCAACCTTGCGCCTGACAGACAGGCACTTAAGTCACTGAGCCAAACTCCTGGCCCTGGTTTTTTGAGGCAGGGTTGCACTGTGTAGCTCAGGCCAGCCTTGCGTTCACATTGTAGCCCAAGCTGGCCTCGAACTCACAATACTCCTCCCACCTCAGTCTCCCAAGTGCTAGGATTAAAGGCGTGTGCCACCATGCCCAGCAGAACATTTTTTCAAGTATGTATTTGCTGTTTGTATTTTTTCATCTGAGAAATGTGTATTTATCTCAGATGCACATTTTTGGATTGGGTCTTTAAATATGGGAGGACTGATTTTTTTTTTGAGTTCTTTGTATGTTCTCAATAGTAATTCTTTGTCTGAGGAACAGCTGGCAAACATTTTCTCCCACGTTGTGGGTTGTCTCTTCACTCTGTTGGTGGTTTCTCTTGCTGTTCAGAAGATTTTCAGTAGGATGAGACCCCATTTGTGGATTCTTTGAGATAGTTCCTGTGCAATCTGGGTTTTATTGATAAAGTCTTTGCCTACACCAATGTCTTCAAGAGTTTTACCTACTCTATCATCCAGTAGATCTAATGTTTCTATTTTAATATTAAGATCTTTGATCCATTCTGATTTTAGCTTAGTACATGGTGAAAGATATGGGTCCAGTTTTAAGCTTTGGCATGTGTAGAGCCAGTTTTTCCAGCATCATTTATTAAAGATGCTATCTTTCTTCTAGTGAATTTGTTTGGCACCTTTGTCAAAGATAAGGTAGCTTAGTGTGTCTGCAGTTGTTTCTGCATCTTCTTATCTATTCCATTGATCTTTGGTCCTGTTTTTTTTTTCCAATACCACACTGTTTTTATCACAGTAGCTTTATAGTATAATTTCAAGTCAGGGATTGCGATGCTCCCTGTCTTGTCTTTGTTGCCCAGGATTACTGTATTGGGTGATATACTATGTCCCCTCAAGTCCTCATATATTTTTGATGAGGCTGAGTTATTGGTTTGTTATTGGTTTGCTGTCTGGCATGGGGATTGACAATGTGAGTGCTGCACCTGCCCAGAGGTGGAGCCAACATACAGTGTAAATGAGGTGGATCTTCCTCTTGATCACTTCTGCCCTGTCTCTCTGGCTCTCACCAACACGCTTGCTGCTTATGGCCACCATGGACAGCGGCCCTGCCATGCCATGCTTCCTTGGAGCCATCTAAATATGGACTGAAACTCCTGAGAAACTGTAAGAAATAAACCTTTCCTTCCCTAAGTTTGGGCGTCAGGTATTTGTCTCGGCAACGAGTGAAAAGTAACTAAGACAATTACCTTTGCTATTCTAGGTTTCTTCTGGTTCCAGATGAATTTTAGGATTGTTTTCTCTAATTCTGTGAGATATGCTATTGAAATTTTCATTTGGATTGCATTGAATCTGTATAACAGTTTTGGAAGTATGGCCATTTTCACTATACTGGTTCTTACTACCCAAGAGCACTGGATATCTTTCCATTTTCTAATATCCTCTTCAATCTCCCTTTTCAGAGTACTGTAATTTTCAATGTAGAGGTCTTTTACATCCTTTGTTAGATTGATTCCTAGGTATTCCATTTTTTTGGATGCTATTGTAGAAGGTATTGTTTCCATGATTTCTCTTTCAGTGACTTTGTTACTCGTGTACAAGAAGACTATTGATTTTTGAGTGTTGACTTTGTAACCAGCTATGTTACTGAATTTTCTTTTCTTTTTCTTTTTTTTTTTTTTTTTTTTTTTTTTTTTTTTTTTTTTCTGGCACCATGGATCGAACTCACAACCTCGCGCTTGCCAGACAGGCGCTTAAGCCACTGAGCCAAATTCCCAACCCTAGTTTTTTGAGGCAGGGTCGCACTATGTAGCTCAGGTCGGCCTTGTGCTCATGTTGTAGCCCAAGCCGGCCTAGAACTCACAACGCTCTGCCTACCTCAGCCTCCCAAGTGCTGGGATTAAAGGCGTTCACCACCATGCCCAGCTTGAATTTTCTTATTTAATCTAGAAGTCTTTTGATGGAGTTTTTGGGGTCTTCTAAGTACAGTTTCATATCATCTGCAAATAGTGATAGTTTAACTTCTTCCTTTCCTATATTTATTCCTTTTATTTATTTCTCTTGTCTAATTGCTCCAGCTAAAGTTCCCAGAGCTACATTGATTAAGAGTGGAGATAGTGGACATCCTTGTCTTGTTCCTGATTTTAGAGTGAAAGCTTTCAGTCCATTTAGCATGATGCTGGCTGTTGGTTTGTCATAGATGGCTTTTATCAGATTGAGAGAAAGACCATCTATTCCAATTTTCTGTAGAGTTTTTATCATGAATGGGTGCTGGACTTTGTCAAAAGCTTTTTCTGCAGGTATTGAGATGGTCATATGATTTTTGTCTTGGCTTTGTTAATATGGTGTATTACACTTATGGATTTATCTATGTTGAACCATCCCTGCATCCCTGGGATGAATTCCACTTGATCATAGTGTGCAATCTTTTTGATGATTTGCTGCAGTCTTTGCCAGTACCTTATTGAGAATTCTTGCATTGATGTTCACTAGGGAGATTGGCCTGTAATTCTCTTTCTTAATGGGGTCCTCCTCTGATTTTGGAATCAGAGTAATGCTTGCTTCCAGGAATGAATTTGGGAGTATTTTTTCCCTTTCAATTTCATTAAAGAGTTTGAGAAGTAGTGGTGTTAGGTCTTCACTAAATTTCTTGTAGAATTCATCAGTGAATCCTTCAGGGTGGTATTATTTTCTTAATTTTTTTGCTAATGAGTTGATTACTGGTGTACAGGAATGCTATTTTTCTGGTACCAGGAATTGAACTCATGACTGCACTGGGAACCAGTGTTCTACCTTGGGACTCACACACTGAATGTGCAGGTTAGAGCTGCAGTCAGCTTCATCAAGGGCAGTGGTGGTGAACCTGCAGCACACATGCTGCAGTGGGCTGTTTGTATCATTGAAAGATTTATCTAGGGGCTTGGTAGAAAATGCAGAATCCCAGGCCCTGTCCCAGACCTGCCCAGGCAGACTCTGCCCCTTAACAAGATCCCTGGCTCTCTCCTGAGCACATTAAAATGTGAGAAGTCCAAGCCTGGACCATGATAACCCAACCTGAGATGTGTGTCTGGAACCTTCTGACTTACAGATCGATAATTCCCCAAACCCCATCCAAAGATTGTTGATTTTGTTTTTCTGAATCTCGAGTGGTTTAGGCAGCTTCCAGCATGGTCAGTGGGTGATCCTGCTAGAGGAAGGGACAGGAATGGCCAGAGAGAAAAAAAATAAATTCACCATGTACCTCAAGGGGACCCTGGAGTGGAAATGAGCGAGGAAGAAACACTCTGATTAACACTTGGACACACTTTCTCCACCATATTATTACTGACTGCCCTGCTGAGCTTCCTCCCTGTCACTGTCACAGAAACCACCTACAGTATTTCTTATACCCTCCACCACACCCTCTGACTTTTTTCTTTTTATTCATTTCTCCACATCTTACCAGATCTCTCGCTCTCTCTCTGTGTCTCTCTCTCTCTACCTTTAGGTGAACAAGTGAGAGAATCAAGAGCTGCCACAGTAAATAAAAAGGCTGGGTGGGTGATTAGACTGGGAGAGAAGTCTCACAAATGGTGGAACCAGTTCCTTTAGCAAGACAATCATTCAGAAGCTCTGTATCTTCCTCTGTAAAGTGGAGGTAACAGTACTAACCCAACAAGTCTTTGTGAAGATTAGAACTCTGTCCCTTTAGAGAAACATACCACCTGGCACATAGTAGAGGGCATACTTGACTTAGTCTATTCCTGCTGTTATAACAAAATAGACTGGCTGACTCATAAACAACAGGAACTTACTTCTTACAGTTCTGGAGGCTAGGAAGCCCAAAATCAAGGTGCTGGCAAACTTGGTGTCTGGGGATTGCCCACTGTGTAATTCACACACCTCACCTTCCTGTTGGCTCTTTCCATAGGAGAAGGAATAAGGTTGATCCCTGGAGCCTTTTTTTTTTTTTATAAAGGGCACTAATCCTATCTATGGGTGATCTGCCCAACAACCTAGTGACCTCCCAAAGGTCCACCTTTGAAAGCTATCACTAGATTTAGAATTTCAATTTTGAATGAACTTTGGCAGGGAGCATGTTTGTTTGTTTGTTTGTTTTTGTTTTTATTTTTGGTACCTGGGATCCAACTCACACCCTCAAGCTTGCCAGACAGGCGCTTATGCTGCTGAGCTAAATTCCTGGCCTCAGGGGGCATGTTTATGCCATAACAATGCCCAATAAATGCAATTTAGGATTACTATTTTCACTGTGACATTATAAACTCTTTGGAGTTAGGGGTTGGACCAGTTGAAAACCATGCAATGGCAATTTCAAACTTGTAAGTAGCAGGATGTGTTCCAAAAATGGATACCTTGGAACTTGTTTTCCCATGGAGATAGCATCAGTTGGTTACTTCCCCAAGGCAAATCTGGAAATGCCTATTTAAACTATAGAGTGGCCTACATATGGCACAACTGCAAGTTTAAAAAGAACTCAGAAAATAGCACTGATGTACTACAAATGCAGCAGAAGCAGCAGCTCTCTTTGGGTTTTAAACAAATGATGATAAAAGGCTTTGTACTTGTTGTGAATAGTTCTTGAGACTCTAAGGCAAGATTAATTAGAACACCAGGACCAAGAGTTTACACTTGAAGATTCTAAAGGGAGCTTTTGGAATGGTTAAGGGCCTTTAAGATTACTCTAGTGTTTGAAATTTGTTCAACTGCACTTAAAAATGTATAATTTTCCTTTTCCTTAAGTCAATTACTTTCTCTAACATTATTTTCACACTTTCACACTTACCCTTAAAGTACCATCTTTTGGCCAACTCTCAAATTTGCCTTTTCTTCTTTTTTTCAGTACTATGCATTGAACCCAGGGTCTTCACATTAAACTACATCCTGAGCCCCTTTTTTTGTTCATTTTGAGACAGAGTCTTGCTAAATTGCCTAGGCTGGGCTCAAATATGCTGTCCTACTTCAGCTTTCCAAAGTACTGGGATTAAGGAAAGATACCAATGTGCTTGGCTTCAAATTTCCATCTTGAGGCCATATTATTATATATCTACTTCCCAGCCTGACATCTCCACTTGGACATTGTATGCATGTTTCAGAGTGAGTATGGGCAAAATAGAACTCTTGACCTAAAATTACCTCTTCCCAAGTCTTTTTTGTCCCCAATTGGTACTGACATATGCTGGTTGCTCATCCCCAAACCAGGGAAATTACTTTGTCTCTTCATGCTTCCATCATATTCCACTTCCCACCCTTCAAGCAGCTCTGTTACTTACATGTCCTGGCCTTGCACGCAGGGTGTGATCACTTCTCACCATCTGTGCAGTGTAAGGTCAAGGTCAGCTGTCATCAACCCTATTCCAACAGCTTCCTGACTGGTCTCTCCCTTCTCTCCATCCACAGAAGGATCTTTTGAAAGCTAAAGGACACCTCTTCCTTGCTCAAGCCCTCCTAAGGCTTTCTATTTCAAGTGAAAAAAAAAAAAAACTTGTCAAAGCTCTGTGTGATTTTGCCTATGCCTAACCATCTTTCTTCAGATTAGCATTACCTCTGTACATAAAGTGTACCTCTCTTGAAGCAGCTCAGGCCTTTAAATTGCTGATCCCCCTGCCAGGAGTCCAACATCTGTCTTCTCATCATTTGTATCTCACATCTCGTCTCCTCCCCAGAAAGACCTTTCCTGACCTCCTCCTACAGAGACTTCCGGTTGTCTCTCAATATTCTCCTCCCCTTTCCCATAGAACTGAAATCTAGTTTTAGCTGAATCTTTATTTTTGTTTAGCTGAATCTTTAATTGCCCAACCTCTTTTAACTGGTTATAGCCACATGGCTACATTTTGGTAACACAATAGAAACAGAAATACAGTGTGGCTGCCTTCAGGAATCATCCCTAAAATACCATTGGCATATCTACCTTTCATCTTTTTCACCTTTTATTCCCTCTGCTGGTTGGAGTACGGTATGATGTCTGGAGTAGGAGCAACCATCTCAGACCATAAAGTAACCTTGGAAATGCAGACTATGTACCGAAGCACAACAAAATAGAAAGATCCTGGCTTGCCGAAAACTGCCTGGAGCAGAACTGTCATGATGGCTTTGGTCTACTTCCTTTAACTTGAGAGAGAAAAAAAAATTTTTCACCTTGTTATTCTGGAACCAGTTGTCAATTTAATTCTAACTGACAGAATGTTCTGGTGAAGGCAGCCCTCTTTCACAATTATCTGCTCCTGTATTTTCTTTAAAGCACTTAGAACTTGGGATTTCCCTATGTGTTTATTTTATATGTTTATGTATATTTCCATCTGCCTTCACCCCTCTGGAATGTAAACTCTGTTGTGTTCACTGCCACATCACCATAAGCTGCAAGAGTACCTGCAGATTGTAACACAGGTGCTTAGTAAGTATTTGGGGCATGAATCGGTGAATAAACACCTACTATGTGCCATGGAGGGGAGATAAAAGATGATTAATACGTTTCCCTAGTCCCGTCCCTGAAAACCTCACTGTCTCATGAAAACCACTATCTGTCATCCTCACTGGGTTAGTCCAGAACACTGGTTCTTGTTTTGTTTTGTTTTTGTTGTTTTTTGAGACTGGGTCTTGCTATTAGTTCAGGATGCCTTGAAATTACTATGTAGCCAGGAGTTTGGCTCAGTGGTTTAAGCACCTGCCTGGCAGGCATGAGGTTGTGAGTTCGATCCCTGGTACCACCAAAAAAAAAAAAAAAAAAAAAGGAAGAAAGAAATCACTATGTAGCTCAGGCTCAGGACCTCAAACTCATGGCGACCTTCCTGTCTCAGCCTCCCAAGTGCTGGAATTACAGGCATGCATCACCACACCTGACAGAACATTGGTTTTTAATGGAAATATTTTTGTCAATATCTGAAAATATTTTTGATTCTTACAAGTTGGGAGTGCTGCTGACATCAAGTGAGTATGGTCCAAGGGTGCTTCTAAACATCCCTTAATGCCCAGGATGCCCACCACCCCCACCACACACACACACACACACACACACACACACACATACATACACACACACATACCAGAGAAATTAAGGCAAAGAAAACCTAACCTAGCCAATTAGATTTTCCAAGGAGGAAGTTGTTTGGGCTGCACAAGTGGAGAAATTATGGGGTATGCGGACACATGTTATGGGGCCTGTTTGTTTCAATGAGTGAGAATGTGAGTTTAAGTTCCAGGCAGAGGTTACCAAGTTGTCAAATTCTTCAAAGCTCTCCATTGAGAGACCAACCTCACCCATCAGCATTATTTACTTGTTGCAATGCCCATGTTTTAAGGACAATATGAACTCAGAAGAAGCACAATCACAGGCTGGGGGTGTAGCTCAATGATGGAACTGCTTGCCTGGCAGGTACTGGGGTCTGGGTTTAAGGCCAGGAGGCAAAAGGGTAGGGGGCAAAGTCACACGCAGAATTCCAGAAACTAAGTCAGAGAAGCTCTTTGTCTTTTGTTTTGTTTTGTTCTTGCAGCACTGGGCACCAAACATAGGGCCATATGCATGCTATGGCAAGTGTCTACCAATGAACTACCCCTCCAACCTCACAAGGAAGTTCTTCGAATGGTATTTTCCTTACTATAAAGAACTGCAGTGTGAATTTTCACTTTTCCCATTTTCCTCTGGAAGGCTGAGAATCCCTACTGTTCAGTGCCATAATAAATTGCTCTATTTCTGTTTAGGTGAAAAGAGTGTATCTGCATTCCTGGCCTTCCTGGAAAAAGTAATTTTCTCTTACAGGTACACAAATGATAGATGAGGGACATCTAAGGAACAGGAAATCATGGAGGTGATAGTTTCTGGGCCACTGTACGTTTTAACTGTCTTTTCTTTTCTTTTCAGCATTCCCATTTGTTAGATACCAGTGTGCTCAGTGACCTTGAGCAGGGCTCTTAATCTCCTGGAACCTTCATTTCCTCATCTGCAAACTTAAGGGATTGGATCAGACCATATGTTAGTTGTTTTCTACCTCCAAGCAACTATAGTAATGGCCCATCTATCATCCACTACCATCAGAAAACTGATGCCAACAAGTACCTGAGCTCAAAGGAATAAACTGGAAAATAAAGGAAAGACCATCTGATTCCTGGCATCACCAACCGCCTTTTCAAAAACAGAACAGCAACATTAATCTTTGGAATAATACTTCCCAATATATGTTTCTTAGACTGTGGCACCATAAGATATAAAAATGAGACTCTATGTCCAAAAAAGTTGGGAGGCATGTTAGAGTTCCCCATTTTGGAGAGTAACAGCAAATTATTTTAACCTTTTATAAACCCAGTGTTTCTTACTTATTTAATCATAATTCATTTTTTCATATGGTATTTATTAACATCCTGAAGAACTAGAATTCTTTGGAACTCACTTTAGGTGAGTCTGCCTTTACATATGACAATGTCACCCCTTGCTCTGTACCTGCATGAAGAGACAATTATGGAACCTACTAAAACATCCCAAAAGAGACAAACAACATGTTACACAACATCCTTGGCCTCTGATAGAGATGTAGGGATTGCCCATTTACCTGATAGCAAGTAACAACAATATACTTGCTCACTACTAATAAAAATTCATTTATCAGCATTATTTTATCGTGCTATAGCTTGTGATACAAAAAAGAGACTATTATTATTATTATTATTATTATTATTATTATATTAGGGATTAAGCCCAGGGACTTCATTCTAAGCAATCTCTCCAGCCCGTTTTTGAGACAGGGTCTCATTACATTCAAGGGTTCAAACTTGTGATTCTCCTACTTTAACTTTTTGGAGTGCTGGGATTATAGGAGTGTATCACCACACCTAGTTTAAAAGGGAGAAATGTAAACTTTGCCTCTGCTGAATTTATTCTATCATATTCACTATGTGCTTCATTTCAGGGAAGAGAAAAGAAAATATTTTTTCTCTTATGACAATATTGATTGATGGATACTGGCTGCCCAGAGTACTCTTGAAAAAAATTATAGGACAATCAAGCTTGGAGGGAAAATGCACCTTGACTGATTCTTAATGTCTATTGTAGGTGTAGTGCTGTGATTGATTGTTGATGTCTGTTGTGGGTGTAGATTAATGGAAGGCACAGAATGCTTGTGTGTTTCCTCATAGAAATCAGAAAGAAACTGGTTTGGTTGGGGAATTAGGACTTAATACCTTTAAGTACCAAAAGAAGTGGTAAAAATAATTCTGTAGGGTCAGAGAAAGGAGAGTTACTTCAAGTCATGTGGTAAAGATAAATTGGAGGCAAAAGTTGAGCTGCACCTTGAAGAGAAGACAGGAGGACTGCTTAAAGAGAACTCTCCTGAGAGAGAGAGATGGTGAACCTCAGCTGAGCTCACACATCTACAACTACCCCAATGTATAGTACCTCTGCTTCCTTACACAGTATTGATAAAGGATACGTTCCTATCTTTTATCTAATACAGTGATATCCAGTAGTAATTTGAGCCACATAGACAACTTTAAATTTTCCAATAGTTACATTTACAAAGATAGAAAGAAATTGGGTGTGATGGTATGTGCCTGTAATCCAAGAACTCTGGGAGGTTAAGGGAAGAGGTTCAAAAGTTCAAGCCTTGCCTAGGCCATTTAGCAATTTAGGGAGATCCCGTCTCAAAGTAAAAAATAATAATGGGCTGGGGATGTAGCTCAATATAAAAGACCTGGGTTGAATCCCCAGTACTGCAAACAAACAAAACAAAATAAAAGAGGCAAGATATAGATCAGTGGTAAAGTAATTGCCTAGTATGTGTGAGGATCTGGGTTCAAAAACAGATAAAAGTAATTTTAATTATATATTTTATGAAACCCAACATATCCAAAATGTTACTATTTCATATAATCAATATAAAATTATTTATGAGATTCTTTTCATTGTGTTTTTAATAGTAAGTCTTTGACAGATGAAGTGTCTTTTACTTTCTGCATATCTCAATGCAAAGTAACCACATTTTAGTTGCTCTATAGTCACGAGTGGTGGGTAGCTACCACCCAGACAGGGTCAATTTAAAGTACCACTCTCTAGAGCAGTGGTGGCAAACCTATGGCATGTATGTTATTGTGATTTTCTTTTAAGAAAAAAGATGTTAATGTATGAGGTTTTTTTCTAAACTAAAACCTCAATATTCACATTTAATTGCAGTGTTGGCACTTTGCAATAAGTGGGTTTGGGATTGCAACTTGGGCACTCAGTGTCTAAAAGTTTCTCCATCACTGACCAAAACTCTCCTTCATATCTAGAGCTCATGGAGGAATCCTTGGAAGAAGAGTATGGCTCCTTTAGCCCCCTAGGAAGAGCAACAGTTCTACTGTCTCCACAAAGGTAGGGTCAGTGTTCCTATTCAGAAGGACACAGCCAATGGAGATGGACATTCACTTCAATACCACTTGATCACATCCAAAGATTTTGGAAGGACAGGTATCTCAGGGGGAATAATACACATAGTACAACTGAGGCTGAGGAACAACTGCCTTGCACTTATCTGAACCTGGCAATGCTCCAGGGCCAACCTCCCCTTTGTCCTAAAGCCTACCGCCAGCCTCCTATATGACCTACAGTAACCCCTCTTTAAAGGGAGTTCATTGACGTTTCATGCATAGGGACTGCATCTCATACATAGAATTATAACAGAGTGAATTATGGAAAAGGATGTGTGCAATAGATACAGCTGACATGACTCAGCATCCTGTCAGTCACATTGTCCATCATGCTCTGGAAGAACAAATGGGAGGAGCCCTAGACTTGAAACAACATTTTAAATTCCTAAACCCACTATACATTCAATGCTCATCCCATCTTCTTTCATTTATTTATTTATTTATTTATTTATTTATTTATTGGTACCTGCTATGGTTTGAGAAGTTTAGAAGTTTAACTGAGAGACTCAGCAGGGAGCCAGGGTTCTTACTTTGTAAATATCCTCATGCTGTGCAAAGGAGAGCAAGGAGATTTTGTGAGTGCTACACAGGGTGGCCTGTGTACAATATAAGGGAGGAGAAGAGGCTTTTTTTTTTTGCCCCCTTTTTGCTCTGGCTGCTTTTGCTTGCTGCTCCCTTGAAGTGTTGCCTCGGTGCCACGCCACCCTGCCTCGGAGCCAGCTGATTATGGACTGAAGCCTCCAAAAACTGTAAGCTAAATAAACCTTTCCTTTCCTAATTTTGGGTGTCAAGTATTTTGTCTCACCAGTGAGGGAAAAGTAACCAAGACAGTACTGGGAATCAAACTCAGGACCTTGTGCTTGTCAGGCAGGTGCTTATGCCACTGAGTTATATTCCCGGCCCCATGCCTTTTTCTTTTCTGCTGGCATAGACCTTCGTATTCTGAATATTGCCTAAATTTCATTCAACTTTGCTGCTTTTTCCTCTCTGTCCTAGGCAATCACTCTACCACTGATCTATACCTTGCCTCTGTTATTTTGTTTTGTTTGTTTGCAGTACTGGGGATTCAACTCAGGTCCTTTACATTAAGCTACATCTCCAGCCCATTATTATTTTTTACTTTGAGACAGGATCTCCCTAAATTGCTAAATGGCCTAGGCAAGGCTTGAACTTTTGAACCTCTTCCCTTAACCTCCCAGAGTTCTTGGATTACATCCAATTCTTTGTTTGTTGTGCATGAGAACATAAAAACTCATCCAGAAGCCCATCATTCATGGCAATGGTTGTATTACTTTACGTTTCTGCCATCTAGGAGGGTTCCCCACTTCCTACATCCTCACCAGCATTCATTTTTTTGTGTTCTTGATAATATTCATTCTGACTTGGGTAAGATGAAATCTCGAAGTTGTTTTGATTTGCATTTCCCTAATGGCTAACGATGTCAAACTTGTTGGCCATTTTCACTTCTTTTGAGAAGTATCTATTCAGTTCATTTGCATATTTTAAATTGAGTCATTTGCTTTTTGGGGGTTAAGTTTTTTAGTTCTTTATGTATCTTACATATAAGTTCTCTATCAGAACAATAGTTGGCAAAAAAAAAAATTTCCCATTCTGCAAGTCGTTTTTCACCCTGTTGATAGTTACCTTTGCTATGCAGAAACTTTTTAATTTGATGTAGTCCCATTTATTGATTTTTGCTATTATTTCCTATGCTGGTAGAGTCCTATTCAGGAAATCTTTGCCTGTACTTGTGGTTTCAATTTTTGAGTTTTTGTATCTAGATCTTTGATCCATTTTGATTTGATTTTAGAAAAGGGCGAGGGCTAGGGATCTAGTTTCAATGTTCTACATGTGTATATATGGTTTTCCCAGCACAGTTTGTCAAGAAGGCTGTCTTTTCTTTGAAATATATTTCTGCCACCTTTGTCAAAAATAGCCACAGATGGCTATAGGTGCATGGGGCTGTTTCTATGTTTTCTGTTCTATTTCCACTGGTCTGCAGGTCTTTTTTTGTGCCAGTATCACACAGTTTTTGTAACTATAGTTCTGTAGTTTAACTAGAAATTCATCATTGCAACATCTCCAGGTTTGCTCTTTTTCCTTAGGATTGCTCTGGCTATTTTTTTTCCTGATTCCATGCGACTTCTATCATTGTATTTTCTATTGTTGATATTTTAATAGGTAGTGAATTAAATTTAGATTTTTGGGGGATAATCTTGCCATTTAATGATACTGATCTTTCTTTTTTCTTTTTCTTTTTTTTTTTTTTTTGTGGCACCGGGAATCGAACTCACAACCTCGCACCTGCCAGGGCAGGCGCTTAAGCCACTGAGCCAAACTCCCGGCCCTGATACTGATCTTTTCTAATCTAAGAATAAAGTATATCTTTCCATTTTCTAATGTCCTCTTCAATTTCTTCAAAGTTCTGCAACTTTTATTTTAGAGATCTTTCACCTCTGTGGCTAGATGATTCCTAGGTATTTAATTTATTTCTGGACCTGTTGTGAATGGGATTGTCTTCCTGATTTCATTCTTGCTGGGTTCATTAGTGGTGAGCAGGAATTCTGTTGACTTTTGTGTGTTGGTATTATCTGTTAGTTGTTTAAGATATGGTTTTCCTACCTGGCCCAGGATGGTCTCAAACTCCCTCATGCTTCAGCCTCCCAGGGTGATGGAGTTATAGGTATGCACTCTCGTGTCCAGCTTCATTGTAGTTTTGATTTGCATTTTCCTAATGATTAGAGTTGCATGTCCTTATTGGTCATTTGTTTATCATCTTGGATATATGTCTAAAGTCTTTTGTCCTGTTTTAGAGTTGGTTTTATTTGTTTAGTTAGTTGTCAACATTTTTATGTATTTTGGATATTAACCTCTTATCAAATATACAATTTGCAAATATTTCTTTCTATTCCATGGTTTTTCTCTTCATTCTGTTCACACATAGTATATTTTGATGTTGCAACACTTAAATTTGCAATCTAATTTTTCTATATTTCTTTTCATTGTATTCTAATGTCATATTAAATTGACTTCCTTGGATAAGAAAATCAGTGCCTTCACAGACAAGGAGCTTAAAATACCATATAAAAGTGAAGTCAGTTCTGGAAGTAACTGGGTGGTAGAGTACTTACCTACCATACATGAAGTCCTGGGTTTCATCCCCCAAGCACATTAAAAAAGAAAAGAAAAGAAAAAAATGCTAAGCCAACAGAGGCATGCTTCATATTTTAATCAATCTACTTAGATCTTTTTTAGAATCTAAGTGCTTCTTAAGGAAAACACAATGAGCTCTTTCTGATGTATATTATGAACACACATTACTAATCACTTTCCCATCACTAGGAAAATTTAAAGGAGAGATTTATTTTGACTCAATTTCAAAAGGTTCAGTCCATGGTTATCTTGCTTCAAGGAAGAAAGGGCATGGTGCAAGGGCCTGATGGAGGAAAGCTGCTCCACCCATGGCAGCCAGGAGGCAGAGAGAGAGAAGAGAGAAACTGGGTGCAAGAATATATTCTTCTCAGCTGGACATGGTAGTGCATGCCTGTAATCCCAGCACTCAGGAGGCTGAGGCAGGAGGATCACTAGAAGTTCAAGGCCAGCCTGACCTACAAAGTGAGACCCTGTCTCAAAAAAAGGAGGAGGGAGAATACATTTTTTCCATAAAGTCCTATCTCCTAACAGCATATTCAGCTACTGAACATCAGTGGATGAACCCGCTGATGAGTATAGTGACCCCATGACCCAAACACTTTCCACAAGTCCTACTTCTGAACACATGAAACTTTGGGGGAACATTTTAGATCTAAACCATATCACCTTGCAAATAGGCTTTATGAAGTTTGCTAATTTATGAGCATAACTTGCCCTTCCTGTGTTAGTCGTGGGCCCATTTACCCTCAGTCATCTCTCTCACTCTCTTTCCCTGCTCTGATCCATATCACAGATGTTGTCCCCTGACGGCTTTATTTTTCAGGTGTCCATGTAAGCTGGCTCCTCACTGGGTTCAGGCCATGAAAGTGACTGATGTGAGATTGGAGGGTGAGAGTGAGCAGTTTCTATTCTCAAAATTTCTGAGACAAAATGTGTGGGGGTGTTCCTCACACAAACCAAATCTCCAACTTTCCTGACAATCAACTGGATGTCCTACAGTTCAATTCATTTCTGACACTGAGTTCCCAGAATTACTATAAATCCCATGGATTAAGATGCAGTCCCACAAGAATACCACACACTTCAGATACCAGTCACAAATTCTAAGCATATTGGCACCTCGTTTTATAAGCAAATGCAATGGGCTTACATCTTGGTAAGTATAAAGCCAAAAAAACACAAAGATAAAAGAATGTAGGAAGTTTTACTATTTGCAGCCAGAGAGGACAGCACTGGACAGCAATGCTTTTCTTTTCTTTTCTTTCTTCCTTTTTTTTTTTTTTTTTTTTTTTTTTTTTTTTTTTTTTTTTTTTTTTTTTTTTTTTTTTTTTTATGAGAATTTAACTCAGAACCTTTCACTTGCCAGGGAGAAATTTATGCCAACGAGCTGTATCCACAGCCCATCAGTAATGCTTTTTTTTTTTTTTTTTTGTATTGGGGATCAAACTTACAACCTTGCACTTGCCAGACAGGCACTTATGCCACTGAACTAAATTCCCAGCCAACAATGCTTTTCTTTCTTTGTTTTTTTTAATAATTATTATTTTTTATTATTATTATTATTTTTTTTTTGCAACACCGGGACTCAAACTCACAACCTCTCGCGAGCCAGACAGGCACTTAAGCCACTGAACCAAACTCCCGGCCCTAATAATGCTTTTCTTGAACAAATGAAATACAGTGATTTTACTGGGAATCTGCTACGATTGTTTCATGCCATTACCATAGATCTACATATTTGTTTCTATAATATCACAATTTATTAAGTATCAGTAGATTTGCAAGCTACATTCATTTCATTCATATTACTTCATTAAGTATTCCTGGTATCACTTGGGTTATGATCATGGCACTTGTAAGGTCTTTTTTTCATTTCAATCTTAATTACTAATATCTACGACATTCAAATCACACATCACACATCAAGCAATTACATATAGGTTATAGAAAAGGAACAATTACATATAGGTTATAGAAAAGTTGAAAAGGAACAAAGAGACCAGAGGATTTAAAGAGAGAATTCAATGAGTCACTGTAGGTGGCCAGGTATTGAGTTAACAAACAATTGCAGAGATGTTAAAAGTTAAGGGTCTCAGCTGCGCATAGTGGTGCATGCTGATAATCCCAGCAATCGGGAGGTTGAGACAAGAGGACTGCCAAAAGTTCAGGGCTAGCCTGGGGCTGCACTGTGAGACCCAATCTAAAAAAAATTCACAAAAACAAACAAACAAACAAATCCAAACACCCTGGATAGCTATGTAGAAGTGGGCAGCAACAACGACAAGGAAGAACATGCTGAGCTGAGTCTAGAACAGCTGGGGGTTCACTACCTGGCAATCTCCTTGGCAGGGGCTATGAGAAGGACACTGAGGTGGTCCCTGATGAAGTGACAAGTCAGTGTCCCATGCTGTAGTCTGAGGAGTTTCTCCTTTTATGTGTCTTGGATGGGTGGCTACATCCTTTTTGATCTGCTATGTCCGATAAGCTCACAGGTGGTAATTTTTTATTAGCATGAATAAGTGTGTGCCTTATGGTTATGCCAGGCAGATGGTACTTGTTTACTTGTTCAAACAAGATGCTGAGTCACGAGTCATTCTACCTTAGAATTTGGACCCAAAATGGAGTAACTCAGGATGAGCCACAGCCAGGAAGCTGTCACTCTATACAGGAGCCTAGACATATTCAGACAGGAAAACACATGTAGGGGTAGGCACATTTCTGAGTATGCTCAGAATAAGAACTATGATCTAAGGTCATAGATCATATGTTCAAAAAGAAAAGATGAACTGGGTATGGTGTCACACACCCATAGTTACAGCACTGGGGAGGCTAAAACAGGATAGCAATATGGCACCAGCTCGAGCTACACAGTGGGTCAAGACCAGCCTTCCAGCATGGGGAGGTGCATGCCTGTAGTCCTAGCACTGAAGGGACTGAGGCAGGAGGATTGTTGCAAGGACCAGCCTGGGCTACAAAGTGAGCTCAAGACCAGCCTGAACTGCATAGCAAGACCCTGTCTCAAAAAGATTAAAAAAAAAAAGAGCAGCCTGCTATGCATAGTGAGACCCTGGTTCAAAAATGAACAAACAAACAAACACACACACAAGAGAAAGAGAGAGAAGAAAAACAAGGAGGAGAAGATGAAGAAAAATGAAGAAAGACATTTTTGAACATGCTCAGATTATTCCAGTTTCCATAAAAGAATGAGTCAGAGTGACACTGTAACCTTGGCTGGATCCACATAACTTTCTCCAAAGTGTTTTAGCTAAAACAGAAAGAAAGAACAGCTCTAAAAATGTATTAACTATCTTTTAAAGGGGCAACAGCTTTCTCCCTCATAAGTGTAGGAGTTTGGTCCTAAAGATGCCTGGTCTTTTAGCAGCTAACAGTATATCTCACCCAGAAGCATAAATTGGAATTTCTTACAAACCCTCTCTTCTCAGGTTGAATACTTTGCTAGAATACTCACAGATCACAGGAAGGTAATTTGCTTATGATTACTGATCTATTATAAAGGATACAACTCAGGAAAAGCCAAGCAGAAGAGGAGCATAGGCCAAGATAGTGGGGAAGGGGCTTGGAGCTTCCATGCCTTCTCTGGAGTACTACCCTTCCAGCATCTCCATTTGTTTACATGGCAGCTTTCTAAATGCTTTCTTTTCTTCGTGCTGGGGATTGAACCAAGGGCCTTCGCATTGAGCTACATTCCCAGCCCTTATGAACTTTTATTTTGAGATAGGATCTTGTTAAGTTGCTAAGTTGCTCAGGCTGGGCCCCAACTTGCCATCCTTCTGCCTCAGCTGAGGACTACAGATTTGTACCAGCCTGGTAGGCTGGTTTAGGATCTTGTGGAAGTTCTATTACAATACGCATGACTGACGAAATCATTAGTGATTGATTACCAAACTCAGTTTTTATCTTTGCTCTCATCTTGGATGTCCGTCACTGGGGCTGAAGGTTCCAATCCTCTAATCACGTGGCTGATCCCTCCCCAGTCACCCCTATGCTGTAGTTATCTAGGGTTCCACCCAGAGCCACCTCCTTAGCATAAACTCAGGTATAATTGAAAGAGGGTTATGAACAACTAAAGGCATTCCTCTCACCCCATCACTAAGGAAATTACATGCGTATTAGTACTTATGTGTCAGGAGCAGGGGGGAAAGACCAAATACTTATCCTTTATTATGTCACAATGTCACAGGGCGGAAGGAAGAAGCAGAGCAATTTTTTTCCTCTAGGTCTCTACTTCAAGGGGCCACTACCTTGGCTTCAGCTCCCAATATTAAGACCTGGGCTGTGCCTGTGACCAGGTGTGGCCAGGACTCTGGGTTCTGGGAGCACCACCTTTGCCTTTTATTCTCCCAGGTCTGCAGCAGTGAATCTCTGGGTTGCCTCACATAGCCCTTAGGCAGTTTTGGGAAATGTGTGGTATCCTGAAGCCAGGAAATAGGAGGGAGCATATTGAAGGGACTATTTACAGGTGAGAACAGGGATGTGGTAAACTCACAAGGGATGTTGCAGTACAACAGGGCTAGCAGGGCCTAAAATCAAGGGGAAAAAGGGGCCATCTCTGGGAAAAAGCTGTAGCGGTAACCATCCAGACATCCTTCTCTTCATGCTCTCCCACCTGGTAGTATCTCCTCTGGGTGGAACTCAACCAGAGGATTGAGGAAAAGACACCCTCCTGGTGTGGTGCATTGAGGCCAGTCCCTGGACCAAGAGATGGCTGGAGGAGGAAAGAGAGTGGATTTGGAGGGGCCAATGGAGAACAGCAAGAGCATGTACTCACACACTGTCCCGTTTGGCTTCTTCGCAGCCAAGGAACACCATTTGATCTACCTTTGATGGGTTACTGTGAACTCCTTGCAAGTGTAGAAAATACACTATGTTATGATTATTATTCTTTCTTATCACTTTGCAGCAATACACCTTTAAGAAAGATTATGTTATCTGGGAATGGTGGTACAAGCTTCTAACCTCAGTATTCTGGAAGGCTGAGGCAGAAGGGTCATGTCTGAGACCACCCTGAGCAATTCAGTGATTTAGATCCTGTCTCAGAACTAAACTGAAAAGGGCTGGGGATGTAGCTTAGTGTGAAGGCCCTGGGTTCAATTCCCGGTACTGAAAAAAAAAATTGTGCAAACAAAGGTACAGGAGAAGAAAGATTTTGCTATATCACTATATCATGGAGGGACAAGTTACAGGTTGACCAAGCACAGCTAGGTGCCTGTTTTTACAAACAAAACATTCATCAAAACACTGCCCACTCATTCACTGATGTTTGTGGCTGCTTTAGCACTGCAGTGGCAGAGCTGAGTAGTTGCAATACAGACCCCACAAAACCTAAAAATATTTTATCTCTGGCCTTTTGTGGAAAAAGTTTACTGATCCCTGTGCATATTCCATGCACTAGGCAGGATCAGCTGTGTAATTTGTGGGTCTTGTTGCAAAATGAAAACACAGAGCTCCTTGTTATAAATCCAGGAAGTGTTTCAAGATAACATTAAACAAGATGAAAAGTCCTTCTAAGCAAGGGCCAAGTGCAATAGGACAGTCCACATACTCATGAAGCAGACTTGATGTCAGAAAGCCCCCTGAGAGCTTGTGCAGCGCATGAACATGGATACTCTAGGGGTAGCATATATGGGCACTAATTATCAATTAGCTGGTATGCCTCTGTGGATTTTCAGTCCCATAACTGCTAGGTTACATTATGTATCTTATCTTTTTATTTGGAGACAGAGTCTTGCTATGTCATGCAGGCTGTCCTTGAACTCACTATGTAGCCTAGGTTGGCCTCAAACTCATGGCAATCCTCCTACCTCAGCCTCCTGTGTATCTTGTCCTATATTTCAGCACATATCTGTGATGTGGGTAAAATTGTGACAGTTTCTTGCAGCAGTAATTCTCTCTTTTTTTTCTTTCATTGTATCAAATGAGGGCCTTTCATGTGGTAAGCAACTGCTGTACCTCTATCACTGAGCTATACTCCCCAGTACTCTCGTTTTTAAGACAACCTTATCTTTACCATCTACTGTACTGCAGGTGTGCAACAGATCTCCTGGCTTCCCTTAGAGTTCTATTCACATGATTCTTTTTTTTGTAATACTCTGCAGTAAGTTTGGCAAACACTGAGTTAAAGTCTTCTTATGTTGCAGGTTTGAGGTTAAGTCTTGATATCATTTTGACAATACCAAGAAATACAAAGGAAAATTCTCAGAACTCCAGAAAGGTAAGTACAAGAATTTCTGTTGTATCATGTTCAATGAGTGTGGTTCAGTAAGTTCCCCCAACAACCTATGTGCTTATAAAATCACATGTGCTAACAATCACAGGGCCAAAGCAGAAACAGGATCAGGACTGACCACTAAATAGCTATGCTCTTTGACCAGAGTGCTAAGAAGAATTCAGGACTGAGGGATGCAGCTCAGTGGTAGAACGTGTGCTTAGCACGTGCAAAGCTCTGGATTCAATCCCTAGCATCTGCCAACAACAACAAAGAAGCAAAATATGACCAAAAAAGTAATTTGTTCCTATTTCTATGCCATTCATATGGTTTTCAGGTAGGGGATGTCATTGGTGTCAAGTTACACAGGGTTCAATTCCAAATTCTGTCACTTACCAGTTGAATGGCCTGGGACACTCTAGTTACTAAAATTTCTGAGTATAATTTCTTATATAAAAATGGGGATTTGAGCTATGTGTGAGGGCCCATGCCTATAATCTCAGCAGTCTGGGAGGCTGAGACAGGAGGATCCCACATTCAAACCCAGTATGGACAACTTAGTGATCTAACAGGACCTTATTTAAAGAAAAAAAAAATTAAAGGGCTGGAAATACAGCTCAGTGCTGGGACCTTAGGTATGATCCCTAGTACTGCCAAAATGAATAAACAAACACAGGAAAAAAACAAAAACAAAGGAGAGACTTGCTAATAAATTTTACCTTTCAGAGCTCAAGGTGTACCAATAGTAACAAATACATAGAATCAAAATTTATAAGATGGAGGGTGTGGTGAGTGAAGGGAAGGGAAGGGAAGGTAACAGTGAGAGAGCAAGACATGTTATATACATGTACCAGCTCCCCATGATAAATGCAATCATTATGTACTAGAAACATGTACTAATAAATTTTTTTCCTCACACTCATCCCAAATGCTTGTTGATGATTTGGAGATTAAACTATTCTTTTTTCTACAATTGTATCATTTCATATTCTTGTTTTCCTTACCTGAGGTGATGTAATACTCAACCATCTGCTGCTCCCTAATACAAAAGCCACAGCAAGCCATGTTTATTCTGAGAACCTCTTCCAGGGCCTGGCAGGGAGGATCCCCTGAGAGGTGGCATGCTTTGGGGCTGGCCAAACACCATGCCCTGCCGGGTGACCTTCAAATCATTTTTGCACAAAGGACCTTATACAACAAGCCCTCATTTGCTTCTACAGTATAGGATCATTTTAGTTATAACATATGTAGCAGTCTACTGAAGAGGCCAAATGGTCCTATTTCAACAAGAGTTCTGAAATGAAGTATTTATCATTCCCTTACTTGGTAGTTTCGTTTTTCATAAAGAGTTAAAGCTGGTCATAGTGGTACATACTTGTAATCAGTATTCTGGGAAGCTGAGGCAGGAGTATTGCACCTTTGAACCCAGCCTTAGTGACTTAGGGAGAACCTGTTTTAAAATAAAAAGTAATTTTATTTTATTTTTGTTTTTTGTGGCACTGGGGATCAAACTCACAGCCTTGCACCTGCCAGACAGGTGCTTAAGCCACTGAGCCAAACTCCCGGCAATAAAAAGTAATTTTAAAAAAGGGCTGGGATTTAACTCAATGTGAAGGCTCAGGGTTCAGTACCTTCTACTGCAAAGCAAGTAAGCAAGCAAACAAACAAACAAACAGTTAAACTTGGGGCCAAGTACAGTGATGTGTGCCTGTAGGACCAGCACACAGATCACTTGGGCCTGGGAGATCAAAACCAGTGGGGGCAATACATGATGTGAGACTTTTGTCTCAGGAAAAAAGTTAAACTGCAATACCTGATTGGTTTTAAGACAGGCTACTCACATAATAGGGTGTTATTTAAAATAAATTATAAGAGAAGTTCAGGGCCAAGCAACTATGTGGGTGGGTTTAAGCCTCAGCTCTACTATTTGTCCTCTGTAAACCTCTGCTTATCATATATAAATGGGAATAAAAGAGCAACCAAATTGATGTGATCATCTCGAGGATTCACTAACAATGAGGTACTTATGTTATGCCCTTAGCACCTTGCAAGTGACAAGCAGTAAAAGTCTAATAAATATTAGCTATCAATATTTATGCATTGTATTGTATTATTGTCATTATCATCAGATTTGGGTGACTTCCAAGTGTAACCATCTTTTTGTTTGTTTTTGTACCAGGGATCTAACTCACGACCTTGCGCTTGCCAGGCGGGCGCTGTGGTGCTGTGCTATATCCCTGGCAAGTGTAATCATCTTTAAAAGTTAGACTTTTTTCTTTTCATCTCAATGTACTTTTTTTTTTTTTTTTTTTTTGGCACCCGGGGATCAAACTCATGACCTTGCACTTAACAGGCAAGTGCTTGAACTGCTGAGCTAAGACTTTTTTCTTTTAGAGATAAACTATTTCTCCAAACTCCAAGGCAAGGGTGGTATAAACTGCCATCCCTCCTTTCCTTCTCTACTGCTCAGAGGAATGGATAGAATATGTAAATGTAGTCCCTCGAGGTCATAGTCAGGGATCAAGGGAAGGAGCCAACAGAAAGAAGCCCAAACAGGCTAAGAAGGGTGAAACAAGCACGGAGTTGTCTACTGTTTAATTGTATCCCCTTTCCTTTCTTTTCCTTACTATGAAAGATGGTGGTGTATGGCGATATGAAGCCTCTCCATCTCCTTGGGGCTGGCTTCGAGCAAAGTCCTTTTCTTTTC
>RJWM01004106.1:35426-64370 GCA_004363535.1 Dasyprocta punctata
ACAGCCTTGCGCTTGCCAGGGCAGGCGCTTAAGCCGCTAAGCCAAACTCCCCAGCCCTGGTTTTTTGAGGCAGGGTCGCACTATGTAGCTCAGGCCGGCCTTGCGCTCGCGTTGTAGCCCAAGCCGGCCTCAAACTCACAACGCTCCACCTACCTCAGCCTCCCGAGTGCTGGGATTAAAGGCGTGCGCCACCACACCCGGCTTCTTTTTTTGTCTTTTTGAGACAGGATCTTGCTATGTAGTTCTGGCTGGGCTTCAGCTCACTTTGTAGCTCAGACTTGTCTCAAACTTGCTACAGTCCTCTTGCCTCAGCCTCCCGAATGCTGGGATTACAGGTGCATGACAAGCCCTTTTCCTTTTGACCAAAGTTCCTGGCTTTTTTCTGTCATTTTGGTTTTGGTTCTCTAGAGGAGCAGGGTACACAAGTTAGCTGAAGGCAGCACTTCTCTAACTTCCCATATATCACCACTAATGCCCTTACTCTTGAATCCAATCCTTGGGGGCCCTGACCTTAGGAGAGCTGTTAAAGAAGGCTAGAGTTAGGAAAGAACCAGGGGAAACACAACAGAAACCATGGATTGCTGGGCATAGTGACAAGGGCCTGTAGTCCCAGCCACTTGGGAGACTGAGGCAGAATTGTTTAATCCCAGGAGATGAAGGCCAGTGTTGGCAAAAATAGCAAGACTTTGTTTCTTAAATTAGAACAGGAGGAAGAAGAGGAGCAGGAGGAGGAGGAGGAGGAGGAAGCAGAAGAAGCAGCTGTCATGGGCTAAAATGTAAGGAACAAACCAAAGCCTACCTAGAACACTAGAAGCTCCTACTAAAAGGAAGACGCAGTATCTCTGGCCAGACAGCGCTAGTCAATCAGAATTCCAAGTAAAAAGATTCACTTCCATATGATCTAATTCTTCAGAAGTACATTTACTAGGTAAGGAAAGAGACATATACGGAAGACCTTTTAAAAATGTAAAAATGATAACTGTATAAACAATAGATGGCAGAAACTTGCTGTTACATAATTTACATCTTATTTAAATATCCTCTGATACTGGTTTCATCGTGGGAAGCCCAGGGGCTGTCTCCATTAGAATCACCATGCCCATCATGGGACAACTCAGGGCTAAATGGGATGACTCTCAGCCTTGGGTCTCCTCCACCTTAAAGAGGCATCGTCCAATGTTTATTGTTTGGAGAGCACATGGGTGACTGGGCAGCACGTCTTGTGCCCTAATTCACAGAAGCTTGGCTTCTGCCACATGCTGAGGCAGCCCGAGTGGAGGTTTCAAATGTGTCATGAGGTTTCCCAGCCAAATTCCTCTTGTACCAACTTGAAAACTAGCTATAAAAATAGCACTTACTGAGGGAGTCTGACCTGTGACAAAGATTTCCTAACTGGGAGCAGGGACAAGAAGGCTGCTAAGTTGCTTTTTTTTTTTTTTTTTAGCTACTTTCATGTATATCTATGAGAAGAATTTAATTTTATGTGTTTTAAAAATCACCCTTGCAGTTGAATCTCCTGTTTGAGAGTGAATTTCCTCAAATTTTGGTGCCTATCTGGGGTTAATCTTTGGCCATATAGGAGGTTTAAAGAACACAAAAAGGAGGGCCTTACCTTTTGTTTACTCAGGGAACAAATCTGAGCATCTAAGTAGGAAATTTGGAAGCTCTCTAGGAAAATTCTGATGGTGAAAGGCTCTGGGATTGTTCTGTGTTCAGATTCTGACTCCAGGGTCTTTTAGGAGTTAGGAAAGGGTCACGTAGCTCAGTTTTTTTTTCTTTTTGTTTTGTTTTTAATTATATACTGTATATTTTAGTTTTTTAAAATCCATTTTATTTCAAAGAGAAAAAAAAAGAAAAAAGAAAACAAAATTTCAAAATACGTCAACCTGGGGCAACAATGATATACACATTGCACATTGTCATCCCCAAATCATTCACCCAGTAGCTCATAGTTTTGTCTTTATTTTTCAAATTTTAAACATGGGTCTTCTTATGTTGTCCAGGCTGGCTTTGAATTTCAGCTCCTGACTGCTTCCCAAGTTATTTGGACTTACATGCGTGTGACACTACATTTGACTTGCTTCAGTTTTGGAGGCTCTGAGTATCTTTAAAAAATTTAAGGAATCTATGTTGGTTGAAAAAAAAAACCTCAGGAGGCTGAGGCAGGAGGGTTTCAGTGAGTTCAATGCCAGTCTGAACGATGTAACAAGACACTACCTCAAAAACACTAACTATAGTAACTAACTAACTAAATAAATAAACTTAAGGGGTTGAGAGTTTAGCTTGATGTTAGTGTGTGCTTAGCATGTATAAGGTCTTAGGCTCAATCCCCAGCACAAAAACAAACAAATAAACCAAGAAACAAGTAAAATGTAAGAAACAGCAAACATAGCATAAAAGTTGTGAGATATACATACAAATATATAATTGTGTGTCTATATGTGTGTGGGGGGGTATTATGGATGAACCCATATGCTAGGCAAGCACTCCACCACCGAGCTATATCTCTATCCTCTGTATTATATTTTAAATTTCCTTTTTTAACAATTAAAAACTTTTAACACGGTAGGGGCATGCTATGACATAATGTAATTATCTACTCGCCTGCTCAGGTAGTAATGGAATTTATTATGAAGTCTTAGTGTACAGCCTCTACAGGGGTATGGCCTGGGGAGGGTACACAATGGAAGAATCTGGAGTTCTTTCCTGTGAGTGTGGCTCAGTGTAGAGCCTTGTTAGGCAACAACATCAAATGTTTAAATCTGAGGCCGCTGACAAGTAGGAAGTTGGGGCCAAATGTCCATTCTGTCTTTGCCTGAGACGTTCCATGCCTGGACCTACTGCTACCCACTGGGTGACTGTGGGAGGCTGTGTGGGTTCTCTTGGCATCCAAGTCCTTATTTGTAAAGTGCCTCATTGGTAACTACTTCACAGTGTGGTTTGGGAGAGTTTCATGAAGTAACTCTTATTGACCATTTGTGAGATATTAGTAAATGCTCAGCAAATATTAGCCCAAGTCAGCCTCTATTATGTATTAGAGCCAATACTCAAATCTTGCCCCAAATCTACTTAATTGGTTTGTGTGGATGACTGCCCACTGTAAGAATATTCATCCTTTCTTTGCTCATTCAACACTTTTATCGTATGATCACTTCTAGTTTTTAAAAATTTTTATTTTACAAGTACAGTGCTTGTTCTGTATCTTAATTAGGAAACTAGCAAGAAGCAAAGGGGAAAACATCGTCCATAATCCACTTACCAGAGCCCTTCGGTGGTAGCCAATAGTAACGAATTTTCTTCTCTTTTTCCCATGAGCACTCTTACCTCTTCCCCCTTGCCCCAGTACTGAGGAGTGAGCTATAGTGCCAACCCTTTTTATTTTTTGTTTTGAGATGAAGTCTTGCTAAATCACTAAATTGCCCAGGCTGGGCTGTTGTGATCTTCCGGCCCTGGCCTTGCAGAGCGCTGGGGTTATGTCGTATGCCACCGTGCCCTTTTGGTTTTAAAACTGGGTCAAGGCCACAGCAGATGTTCATTTTGGAACTGTATGCATTCTTGTAGCTTTTGGTTTAACATGTTAACATAACGCTTTTCTAATTTCATCAAAAATGCTTCATAAATATAATCTTAAATTGCTTTTTGAAATGGGGTCGTATTCTGCTCTTCAGGCTTTTTGTTTTGTTTGTTTTTTAGTGGCACTGGGGATTGAACTCACAACCTCGCACCTGCCAGACAGGCACTTAAGCCACTGAGCCTAACTCCTGGCCCTAGTTTTTTTTGAGGCAAGGTCACACTATGTAGCTCAGGTCAGCCTTGAACTCAAAACGTTCCTCCTACCTCAGCCTCCCGAGTGCTGGAATTAAAGGCATGCGCCACCACGCCGGGCTTGTTCAGGCTGGTTTTAAACTCTTAGGCTCATGATCCTCCTGTCTCAGCTTCCTGAGTAGTTGAAACTACAGGTACTCACCATCAGGGCCAGCTTTAAATATAGGATGTAATGACCACAGAAAATATCAACTTTAAGTGTACTGTTTCCTAATTTGTTTCTATTGTTTGGCAGTGGGATAATCTGCCACCCCGCTCCTTTGCTATTAAGGAATGTAATCAAGGGCTGGGATTATAGCTCAATGGTAAAAGATATGCTGAGCATATACAAGGCCCAGGGTTTGATCCCTGGCACACATGAAAAATGATCAAAGTGAGATGAATACTTTGGCATTTATCTTATTCCATAGTTTGGATAATGTCCACTTTGTCCCTCCTGCTTCTTCAGTGCTTGCTGGGAGGCAGTTGCTGTGCTGTGTGCGGAGCACAAAGTGGGTAGAGTTCCAACAGGTGTGACCTTGGGTCTCACAGAGGGCTTAACCTAAGGGACAAGCAGTTGATAAACGTGCAGAGAAACTCAACACTTGCAGATGGTGAGGGCATTATCAAGGAAAGAAATAGTGTATATGTCCAGAGAGTACCTGGAAGCTTTTTTGGGCAGGAGATCAGGCAAAGCTTTCTGAAATGATAACGCAGGTCTTATAAAACATGGCAGGGGCCAAGATGACAAAAACTACATACTTAAGACCCCAAAGTTGTGCGTGTGCTTATGTGTGTGTGTGTGGGTGTGTGTGTGTGTGTGTGTAGTACTGGGGATTGTGTGTGTGTGTAGTACCAAGACTTTCACTGATCTACATCCCTAGCCTTTACATTTTTTTTTAAATTTTGAGACAAGAATCTTCTAAATCACAAATTGCCCAGGTGGGACTTGAACTTGTTAGCCTCCTACCTCAGCCTCCCAAGCATGTGCCACTGTGCCTGGTGTTAGGGCCCTAATTTGAAGGATGGATCCACTTAGGCTTGTGTATGAGCAAGGCCCTAAGTGTGGGTACCTCTTTAAACTTTGCACCCTTGGCATCAGAGTTGCTTAACTGCTAGTCCCAATACTGGCAGGAACAAATGCAGGAACAGCTCTCCAGCTGGAGGCAGCAGCAGGTGCCAGAGCTCAGAGACTGAAGAAGCTTGTTATGTGCTGGGGGAAGGAATTTGGTCCCTATAAAAGGGACACAGCAGAGAAATGCTCATGGAACCAGAGAGAACAGATTCACAAAAAGAAATGAAGGCAAAAGTTTGAAAGTTTTGAGAGCATTCATGTTTGACACATAGTTTTAAATATTCAAGTAGTGCTTAAAACTGAGCTTCCAATCTTTTCCTTGATGATTTAGCATTTTCTATAATTCACGTATACTATATTGGGAAGTGAGTTTGAAGGATCTGAAGAATTTTTTAGTGCTTAAGGGTTTTCAAGTGTGGTTCCCAACCTTGGCTGCATGTTAGGATGCTTTGGGGAGGTAAAAAAATAAATTATGGATGCCTGGGCCTATGCCAAGGGACCTTGATTGAGGGGATTTGGGATGAAACCTAGGTGTGGGGAGTCTCTTGTGAAGACAAAATTGAGAACCACTGTTAGGATTCTATTCTTAGAGGTGAACTGCCCTGATATTTGCAATGTAGGAGATACTGATTGATTGATTGATTCTGAAGTGCTGGGGATCAAACCCAGGACCTTGCTCATGCTAGGCAAATGCTCTACTGCTGAGCTACATCCACAGGCCCAGAGACCAGATTTGGCAGCTTCTTGTATATTCTTTATGATGACAAGTTTGGATTTTATAATAAGGTGAATAGAACTGTATTGATAGGCTGTAGGTAGCATGGTGGAATGATCTGATTTTCATTTTAAAGATAGCCACTTGGGCTATGTGCAGTAGGTTTCTTTAGGATAGATTACCAGAAGTGGAATTACTGGGGAAAGGGTATTAATGACTTTGGAGACACACTGTTAAACTGCTTTCCAGGAAGTTTCTGTCAAATGGTACTCTGCTCTCATACTACCCCTGGGCCAACACTAAGTATTTTCAAGGATCCATTATTTCTATGGGAAGAGAAAAAAATAAAAAATTGAGTAACTGGACACAACCTCTGCCAGGAATCTTTATTTTCCACCTCCTTCACTGGTCAAAATACCCAAATAGTCCTATGCCTCAGAACAACCATAGATCTGGTTTTTACTATGTGACAAGCATTTTGCAATGTACTTTGCGTGCAATAATATTAATGTTTCCATGAACTCTCTTAATATCCCTAAGAAGCCAGTACTACTATTTTATTTTTATTTTGTGATGCTGGACATCAAATCTAAGGCCTTGTACATGCCAGGCATGTGCCATGTCCCAAATTACATTCCCAGGCCAGTACTGTGGTTTGTTTTTGTTTATTTGTTTGTTTGTTTGTTTTTTGTCTTTTTGAGACAGAGTCTCACTATGCAGTTCAGACTGGCCTTCAGCTTACTTTGTAGCCCAGGCTAGTCTCAAACTTGCAACAACCCTCCTGTCTCAGCCTCCAGAGTACTGGGATTACAGTTGTGTGTGCCACTATGCCCAGCTCCAGGCTGGTACAATAATATCATTTCTATTTTACTGTAAGAGCCAGGAGCTTGCCCACACTTCCTCCTCTTATAAGTGGTGAAATCAGAATTTGAATTCAGAATCATTGCTTTAATTACTCTGTTGTCATTTTATGATTTGAAAGATTAGAAGGACTCAAAATCTTTCTTAAGGACCTAAAGCTCTGGTTATTCTGCTGCTAATCATTTTTTGTTATTGTAAGGCAAACTTTTTTTTTCAATTTTTCTTTTTTTATTAGTACATGTTTGCAGTACATAATGATTCCATTCCCTGTGGGGAGCTGGCACATGGACATAACACATCTTAATCTTTCCTTCAACTCCTTTCTCTATTCTCCATTTCCCTTCTTTTAGTCCTTTTCGTTTAGACCTTTTTCCATTTGTAAAAGCTTGAACTCTCTATTTCCTCTTATCTATCTTTTATTTTGCTCTTATTTATACTTTGAATTTCTCATATAAGAGAAATCATTTTATATTTAAACTCATGTCTGATTTATTTTGCTTAACATTATCATCTCAAGGTACATTCATTTTCCTATAAATGACTTAAGTTTCTCCTTTATGGCATAGTAGTGCTCCACTGTGTAGAAATACCACATTTCTTTAATCATTCATCTGTTGATGGATATATAGACCACTTCCAACATGCAGTGTTCATGAATTCTGTTGCTATAAACATGAATGTGTATGTATCCCTATAATATATCATCTTTTGGGAAGATACCTAGAAGGGGAATTGCTACTAGCCATTTTGGAATCTGAATAACTCATATAATTTTGATCAACTACTAAGGAAGTCAGAAAGATTAACTGGCACATTATCCATTTGCTCATAGGCATGAGACTCCCCAAGAGAAGGGAGTATCAACTGACCTGGCACAGAAAAAGTAAAGAATTAGAGGAAAAAGATGGAAGGAAGCTCAGAACTTACAACTGAGAAAAGATTTTGGGAGGAATATATCTGAACTGACTAAGAGACGAGTTTTCAGGGTGGGGAGAAGGAATATTTAACAAATACATTGCAGTCATTTCTTATAGTAGATTCACCTGTCAAATTCCTACTCTGAGTTCCTTGAGGGTAGGGATTGGGTCCTGATGACTTTCCTGCCCTCAAATTCTTAGTTGGTAAGTGTTCAATAAATTTTATTGAATGTTGAATGAAAAAATAAATTGTGATTAGACTGTACTTTGAAGATTTATACATTCATTACTGCTTATGTAATTAAGCATCAACTACAAGCAAAACAGGCACACCTCATTGTGAGTATCCTCCAAAGTAGAGAGGTAACACTGTGCCTGGCTAGGACAGTCTTAAAGGTCTTTCAAAATCTTTTTTTACAGCTGGTAGGACCCTTCCTCTTATATTCTCCTCAGCAACAGGGAAGTGGGCAATTTGAGGGTATCCAGAATATTTCAGGATGGAGTGTATGAATGTGGGATCTATCTGTCTTTATTCAAAGAATTCAATCAGTTTTATCAAACTTATTATCACTTTTTTTTTTCAGTGCTGGAGATCTAACCAATGGCCTTACACGTGGTAGGCAAATGCCTTACTATGAACTACTTCTCCAGCCCATCCAATTTATTTATCAGGGATGGGTGTGATCAATTTCTAGTGGAACTTTCTGTGTGTCAAATATGAGCACCATTTCAGCGAGAGGGAGAAAAGTTCATTTGAAATTTTGGCTTTCTATTCTTTAGGACTGGAAAGATCCCAAGGGCGGTGGTGGGTGAATGCCTATAGAGATATATGCTTAAAATGAAGTACTTTTGGGAACCATTTTTAATTACATAAGAGATGTAACAAACTGATAGGTTAAGACTCCTTATGCAGACAAGGTTATGGCACTTGCTTGATGTGTACCTTACCCATCTTTAAAAAGTGTATCTGCATCTACATAAGGTATCAGGTACTTAGTAAATTATTTCGGGGAAGTGTGCCTGTGTGTACGTGTGTGTGTGTAGACAGTACTCAAATTTGCCCCCCTTTAGATTTTTTAGGTTGGGGAAGGTGGGCAACTGTTGGGGTGAGAGGATTTCAAAGCACGTTTTTTTGTTTGTTTTCTGGTGCTGAAGATGAAACCCAGGACCTTGCATACGGTAGGCAAATGTTCTAACCACTGAGCTACATCCCAGGCCTTAAAATACGTTTTAAATTACATGAAACAGTTTGGTGATCGTGGCTTTTTACACTGTGCAAAGGGTTCAGGACTCAGTGAGCACATTTTAAGGGCGGGCTGGGAAGGGGGCTATGCACACCCTTCACTTTTTCCTCAGGACCGTGAGTAGGTAGGTGCTTGTGAACCAGAATGGCACGCAGGTGGGTGAGGGTGCAAGGGCACCCGCGCCCCTCACAGCAGGTCCTTGATTGAACTTCGTGGACACCTGACTGCTCCGCCCTCTTGGGGGTCAGGTGCTTTCAGGGGAGCGTTTGAGAGGGTGTGTACTTACACGCTAGGTGGAATCCCCTCTCCCATGATCCTCCGCGGAGGCGCCCAGACTGCAGCGCAGTAGGCAGGGCGTGGAGGCGAGCCCCGGGGCACTGAGGGCGGCCACGCCCAACGACACCCCGCCCACCGGATCTGGACACGCCCCACAGAGGTCACGCCCCCTCTCCCCAGGCCCGGCGGGCTCCGGCACCGCCCCTCGCTCCCAGCATGCTGTGCGGCAGCGGCAGCGCGGCGGGCGGAGCCGGGAGGCGGGGAAGCCGTGGCCGAGAGAGCGTGAGGAGCTGCCGCCACCGCCTCCTCGTCGTCTGCGTCTTCCTGGGCTCCGGCGTCGTGGGCCGTGTACGGCCCTGGAAGATACGTCGCCTCCCCTGCGTACCCCTCGCCCAGGCGCTCCCGCCTCCTTGTCCTGCGCTGCGGGCTCAGGCGGAACCCGGAACGGCCGTCCGCCTCCCCCGCCCTCCGCCTCCTCCTTCTCCTCCTCCTCGGCTTCCTCCTCAGCCCCAGACCGGAGCGGAGTGTCGGCGGCGGCCGGCTTGGGAGGCTACTCGCGCTTCTTCGGGCGGCGGCGCTTGGCCATGTCGTGTCGGGGAAGGTAATGAGCCGCAGAGCCCCGGGGTCTCGGCTGAGCAGCGGCGGCGGCGGCGGCACCAAGTACCCGCGGAGCTGGAATGACTGGCAACCCAGGTGGGTGACCGGCGCCCGGCTCGCCGCCCCGACCTCCCCGGCCCCGCCTTGGGCCGGTCGAGGCCTAGGGCCGCGGGGCCAGGAGGTGCGGCCTAGGCCCTCCACCTCCCGGGTGTCGGGCGCGGCTGCCTGGGTCTCCTCCCGCCCCGGCTAGGGAAGGAAGGCCGCAAGGAGGCGAGGCCTGATGCCTCCCTTCCCCGCTTTTCGGTTCCCCGCAGGGGCTCTGGTTTAGGGGTTGGGTCTGGGAAGGTGGAGGAGGAGGTCTGCCGGCGAGAGCCCTCCAGGGCCACTGCCTGCCACACTGAAGTTTATAGATTTGAGTTGGGGTGTTCTAAGCGGCCTGGATGCTTCCTGTTACCCATTAACTTCTTTCGTCCCTTCCAGTTCCCACGTGAGGGACCTCCTTATCTGGGTTCCCTTCCTGTGACTCCCACGTGTTAATATTTTTTACAAAGTCCCATATTCTGACTACAGGCATGGCACTAGTGTGGTAGGATATGAAATTGTGTCACTGTTAAATGGGTTCGACTTGTTCTGGTCCTAAGTTTTCCTCTGAAGTATAGTGGTAGTCACTCCAGTGAACAGCAGTTCATACCTGAACACTTGAGAGTGAGTTTATTGGGCACGCAGCAGAATTTTCCTCGTGCGGAGTATTTGATCTCAGAATTCTTTGGAACCTGTATGGATTTGAGTATTTTTGGAGCATTAACTTTAAAAAATACTAAATTTAATTTTCTTGTCTTTCTGATTAATCATGCAACAATGGTACCTAGTTTAGGGTTGATTTAGACTTCTTTTAATGAGTAAATGCTTGGTAATATTCAGGTATTATTTAGAATTCAATACACTGTCTACGAGTCCCTCAATGTGCGTACATACATGCATATTTGATTAAAAGTTTTCGTACCTTGAAACACATTATCACCTGGAAACTGGTCATATAAAGTAAGCATACGTTGTTGGGATGTCTTTTTGCTTACTATTAATTCTGATTTCAGCAGCGTTTAAAAGTCAAGAATTTAGTAAAATGTTAGAATGTAACATTTTAAGACTTGATGAAAAGTCTAATCTTTAAAAATACGGAGTGGTACCTGTCTCATTCTGTTTCTCATTGTGAGAATTGATGTATACAACTAGGCGATTTTAAAAATTAATGCCCGGACTGGGGATTTAGCTCAATGGTGTAAGCGCCTGCCTGGCAAGCGCAAGGTCGTGAGTTCGATCCTTGGTACAAAAACAAAAAACAAAACATTGATGCCCGGGCCGGGTGTGGTGGTGAACACCTGTAATCCTAGCACTTGGGAGGCTGATGCAGGAGGATTGCCGTGGGTTCAAGGCCAGACTTGTGTACATAGTTCAAGGCCAGCCTGCCTGAACTACACATCCAGACCGTCTCAAAAAACAAACAAACCAACAAACAAACAAAAAGACTCTAGAATTGATGTTAAAGTTAAAAAAAAATTGTGTGAAAGTTCGTGTGTGTCTGTGTGTGTGTGTGTGTTGGTGCTGAGGATTGAGTCCAGGGCTACTTCCCCCATTAGCTCTTTTAAATTAATTAATTTTCTGGAGACAAGATCTCACAAAGTCCCAGGCTGTTCTGGAACTTGTGATCTCTTGCCTTAATCTTCAAGAGTGTTGAGATTCTAGGTGTCTACCACCTCATCTAGTTGAGAAATACAGTTTTGACTTGTCCTGTGCAAGCGTTTGTAAGTGCTTTAAATAAAATAAGTTGACTAGTATTATCTGTAATTCATATGTTTGAATTGTTTTCACTTTTTTGAAATGTGTGAAATTTGGTTTTAGGCATCTAATGCAGTAGGTGTGAAATGAAATTGAATTTGATAGTGGTTTAACAATGGATTTTTCTATTACTTTTAAGTATCTTGACTTGTATACTTAAGAGAATTTAGTACTGAAATTCATTTGAGGACTAAAATCCTCTTACGAGGTATTCCTAGAACTTCTCGAGGGAGAAAAAAAAGCTTGTAGTTGTAAACACATGGAGTAACACAGCTGCAGCCATGTGCTGAGGCACTTGATCTCAGGACTGAAAGGTATAAAGCAGAATGGCTTACAGTTAAGGAATATGTGCATGAGTTATTAATAAATATTACCCATGTTGTTTCTCTCAAGTGTTTTCTTGGCTGTGTGAGTGTGTGTATGGGGGGGGTGGGAATAGGGGTTTTTGCTTTAGAGCTGTGCTCTGTAGTAAAGTCTCAGAATGCAAAGTCTAGGTAGATGATAAGGTGCCTTGGTTACCTGGAGTAATAGTTTAGGGTGTTGGGAATATTTGATTTTCTCCGGTTGTAGTGAGAATGAAGAAGTATGGACATACCTCGTAACTTGATTTATTTGTCAAGTAACCATGATTGATTTACATAGCCAATAAAAAAAACCCTCAAATGTTTGCTAAGTCATATGTTTTCAAACATTAAATTTGAGGTTATTGTGTCCCTTCTCTTCAAAATGATGTCAGATTCCAGTTAACTGACAGAATGGAGATTGATCTTCCTACTTAAGTGGGGGTTTATTTTTTTCCAAACATTTTCAAATGCAAGCAAACTCTTTACAGTCCATCTGAATCATTTTGATTTTTTAAAAAAACTTCTTTTCCTTTTCTGTACCATTTCTTCTCTGATGTTTTGTTTTGTGTTCTTTGATTTGGACTTTTGAGAAAATGGAATTTTAAAAAGGCAGTTTTTATTGGTCTCTTTTAATATTAGTTGCCAGTTAGTCAGGAAACTGACAGTTGACTCCGTGGTGGCCACACAGGATACTTTTCGCATACTGACAGTAAGTGTTCCAGGTGGCTAAATAATGTCATATGGCAATAGATCAAGCTTACTTTCACTAGAAACATACCTTTAAGAATATTTATAATAGCACTGGTTTATAATTGTCCTTTTTATTTGCTGTTATCTCAACATTTAGAGTGGTTAGGCAAGTGAGTGTTAATAGGTCAGTTTTATTACTTAATCTGTGAATCCCTTGCAACTAAAATTGAGGTTTTGGAACCCTGTGGATGCCGCTTGGAGAAACAGTTGTATAGCTTTTTATTACAAAGGGATACCTGATCTGTGAAGTTGCATATTTGCCCTCTAAAAGGATATCCTTCACTGCCAGCCTGTCATTTCTCCGACTTTTTGAGAAAATCATTTAGTTGGACCAGGCAAGATAGAAATCAGAATGATTTCTTTTTTTTTTTTTTTTTTTTTCCAGGATCTTGCTATGTAGCCCAGGCTGGCCTTGAACTTACCTTGTAGCCCAGGCTAGTGCTGCCATTCTTCTGCCTCAGCCTTCTGAGTGCTAGGATTATAGGCATGTGCTGTCACACCCAACCAAAATGATGGTTTGTTTGTTTGTTTGTTTATGTATGTATTTATTTAGTGGCACTGGGGATCGAACTCACAACCTCGCGCCTGCCAGACAGGCACTTAAGCCACTGAACCAAATTCCGGCCCTGGTTTTTTGAGGTCACACTATGTAGCTCAGGCCGGCCTTGCACTCGCTTTGTAGCCCAAGCCAACCTTGAACTCACAACGTTCCTCCTAGCTCAGCCTCCCTAGCGCTGGGATTAAAGGTGTGCGCCAACATGCCCAGCTAGAATGATGTGTTTTAAAGTTACACATGGCCAGGTGTGGTGGCGCATGTATCCCCTGGACTCTGAGAGGTTGAGGCAGAAAGATTCGAAGTTGCCCAGATTTGGCAGTTTAGCAATTTAGTGAGACCCTCTCAAAAACAAGTAAGGGCTGGGGTTGTAGCTCAGTGTACAGGTCCTGGGTTCAATCCCCAGGATTGGAAAAGAAAGTTAAATGCGTAGTAACTGTTACACGTTTTAATATTCAAAAATGATATTGAATAATTCATCAAAGAAGATAAAGCATTTAGATCATCAGAAAACAAGTACATTTTATTTCTACACTTGAGAATTTTAGGATTTAATAAATAACATTGAGTGTCTTGTGGTACCCAAATTTACCTTTCTAAACTATTTTTTAGAAAGGTAAAGGGAATAGTTCCTTTTTTTCTTTTCTTTTCTTTCTTTCTTTTTTTTTTTTTTTTTTTTTGGTACTGGGAATTGAACTCAACCTTGTGCTTGCCAGGCATTCACTGTTCCACTGAGCTATATTCCCAGCCCCTAAACTATTTTTTGAGATCGGATTTTACTATGTTTACAAGGCCAGCCAGCCTCAAATTTGTGATCTTCTGCCTCAGTCTGAGACCTGGGATTGCAAGTTCATACCATTGTACCTAGCTGTTTGTAGACTTTTTAAAATTTCTGTATTAGTGATCAAACCCAAGGCCTCACACAACATCTCCAGTATGTGTAGACTTCTAAATGGGTGAAATTGGAAATTTCAAATAATTTCCATTTTTGGTAGCATGTAGACAGATCAAAGTTCTCAATAGTATACTGTATCTTTATTCTTCATATAGCCAAAAGATAGAAACGTAGTGAAATTAGAAGAGCCAGATACTATTATGTCTGATATTAGAAATTGGAGTTTTGAAGTCTGTGAAACCAGCCATCTATTCAGTCTTTTGTGAGTTTGTATTCTGATGTCTGGAGGTACATGGTATTGTGAAGTACATAAAGGAAGGGTAAGCTTATGGAGTTACATATTTTGTAGGTGCAAATGGAACTTTAATAGAATTTAATGAGTATGTGTGTGTTTGTGTGACAGTCTCACTGTTGCTCAAACTGGCCTGTAATTCCTGGGCTCAAGTGATTCTCCTGCTTTTCCTTCCCTAGTAGCTGGGACTATAGGCATATGCCATGATCCCCAGCTGTATACCAGTTCTGTACCACAGATTTCTAATTATGCTACGGAGGCTTTTCAGCCTGTGTATGATTGTTTAATTTTGGAGGGTAATGCTTATAGTTTCATTATAAAATTAAATATTTCTTATGCAACATGTGAAAGTTATTATCTTTAAATTCAGCCTTCCCCTATTCTGTTTTAGTTCCTTTTAAAATAGGGATTATAACTTTTTTTTTAAAAAAAATAGGAGATTATGAAATACTCTTATTCAGTGAAAATGTTCTAATCAGTACTGATGCTTCAGTTATGACTCATAAAACCACTGTCTTCAAGGACTTTAACCTATAAAATAAGAAAGGGCTTTTAAAATGGCAAAGCAAGCTGGGTGTGGTGGTACACACCTTTAATTCCAGCACTTGGGAAGCTGAGGCAGGAGGATCGTTGTGAGTTCGAGACCAACCTGGGCTACAAAGTGAGTTCAAGGCCAGCCTGAACTACATAGTGAGACCCTGTCTCAAAAAATAGGGCCAGGGATTTTAGCTCAGTGGCGAGATTGTGAGCTTGATTCCCGGTACCAAAAAAAAAAAAAAAGCAAAGCATGGATATTTTTATAATTCTTAATATATTTTATTTTAGTATATGATTAATAGAGTTTAAAACCTGAGGATTCAAGAGTATGGAAAGCCACACAGTTGATTAGCAAGGTAAAATTAGTCTATAATTTTGACAATAAATTTGGGAGGAATCTCCAAGAAATAGAAAAAAGTAAGGATATGCAAAATGCAAGTTTTCCTTTGTAAAAAAAATTCTAAGTTTGGTTAAAAGGTAAAGGTATATGGGGGGAGTAATACAATTAAGAGGTGAAGCTGAAGACTGAGTTGGAACCATATTGTAGGCCTTGATTCATAGGTTTTTTTTTTTTGGAGTGGCTTTAGTGAATCATTGAAGTTTTGCCAGCAGAGAAGTGACATAATTTAGAAAGACTGAATCTAGTTCTTGAAGGAGTGTGCTTGTGTGTAAACTTAACAGTAGATAATTTGACAATCTAGATAAGAGATTGCTAAAGACCTGAGTATCATATTCTGTTTATAATTGAGGATTTAAATTCAGACAGACGTATTTAGCCCAATATGTGGGAATTTCCACAAGCAGAAGCCCTTTATTTGTTGTTAGGTGTTGCTTGAGGATGATCACTGAAGTGCTATTTTTCATCTGCTCATACTTAGTTGTACCTTAGCGCACTTACATGAAATATCATACTTTGTAAAATGGAGTGTGGCCAATGGTGTCTTTTGGGAACATTGAATTCTCTTTTTTTTTTTTTTAAGACAAGTTCTCATACTATGTTCAGGCTGACCTTCAACTCACTATGTAGCCCAGGCTGCAGTCCTCCTGCCTAACTGGAGTGGTGGGATTACAGGTGTGTGCCACCACTCCTGCATAAATTTCTGCAACTCTTTAATATTTCTTGCCTTCACTTCCTTACATATAATAGGCACTTGGTTACTTTCCTTTTCTTTTTCCTCTCTCTCTTTTTTTTTTTTTTTTTTTTTTTGGGCAAGGTCTCACTTTGAAGTTCAAACTCCTTTTCTTTCCCCATCCTAATTACCCAAAATAAGTCTCTGAGATTCTTTTCATTGGACTTCATTATGGCTTCATATAGCTATTTGTTTCATGGCCTTTCTTATTGTTATTATTTTGGTTACCTGTCTTTGGCTGTCGTAGTTTTCCCAGAGCCTATTTTATTTTTGGAACTGCAAAATAAAATGTACCTCTTCTTGAACAGAGGTCTAGGAGTAGGTTACAAAAGTAATTGTGGTTTAATTCCTTTATGAAATAGTCTAATTTATTATTTATGTAGTCTCTTTAAATGTAGCGCTTAACCTATATTTAGAGTTTGCTCATGCATAGATATTTGGTTTTAAGTTAGTCTGTTGCATTTTGTGTATTGTATACCTAAGTTGACATCTTTTTTGAATTCCATTGTGAAATTTAAGATAACATTTACATATGTGGAGGTCTTAATTCCCTTTGGTGAATATTGGCAAATATAGTCACCTCTGTAACTCTGACCTTGGTCAAGTGGCAGATACACAGTTGACTTTAGTTGGAAGCTGCCCCTTTATAAAATTATGGCCAGTAGTATATGGGTAGATCTTACTTTAGAATCTTATCGAAAGGAGGTCTTTGAATGTCAGGTTACGATTTATCAGTATATAGTTGATGAGGATTTATAACATGCTCATCTTCAATACATTTCTATTTTTCACTTGCTAAAAAACATTGCTACCTTACGTGGGATATTTGAAGATCCCAGTGAAAAGAGTTTCAGGTAGTAGGACCACCATTACCGTTTTCAGGCATTTGAGTCCTGGAACATAGAAGAAAGAACTCTTTTATGTGGTTAGGTTTATTCTTTTAAAGTACAGATTTATGAACTTCTCTTCACCTTTGAGATACCCACTGTGGCTTTACTCTGCTTTTCATACTGTCCCACATCTAAATTTATACATCCTTTGAGCCCTACCCTCCTACTTTGCCTTCTGTGATCTTTCTCCTTTCCAAATTTTGCAGTGAATCTCCAATGAAAGTGAACATTTGCTTATCACTGTAGTTACCTGTTTTTTTTTTCCCTCCAACTAGTTAGATTCCTGAGAGCTGAAACTGAGTCATTTTTCTCTCCTGCTTTGGTGTCTTAATTGCTCAAATGCACTCTCTCAGCTCATTCTTGCCATAGGGTCTTTGTATGTGCTGTTCTTGCTCTGCAGTGGTGAGTGTAGCTGCTATGCAACATTGCTCTTCTTTAAGTGCTTGACTTGGCTGCTGTCCTGTCATCTTGGCCTAAAAGTCAGCCCTCTCAGCTAGAGATGCAACCTTTGGCAGAACCTTATCCTGGGTTTTCTTATGAAAATTTCGTGTGTATTATACAATAAAACATAACCTTCACTTGTGTGGATCTTTACAGTTTGCTTCTGTATCCTCCTTTATCCTACTTGTTCATCAGTATATATTGGAGTGCCTTTCAAGTAAATAAATACAGTGTAGGTGTCCTTCAGTATCTGTGGAGGAATAGGTTCCAGGGCTCTTCTTGGATACTATAATGGTTCGTAATTGTGTCAACTTGAAAAGTTAAGATGTTTAGCTAAGGGACTCAGCAGGGGGCCAGGGTCCTCACTTTGTAAACATCCTCATCCTGTGATAGAGGAGGGCACTGAAATGGTGTTAGTGTTACACCTGCCCTGGGAGTAGGGATGGAGCCTGCTTACAATATAAGGGAGGAAAAGAGGCTTGCTCTTTCCCCTTTTTGCTGTTGCTGCTTTTGCTGTCTTCTGCCACCTTGAATTGTGAAAAATTGTTGCCTGTCTCGTGCTACCCTGCCTTGGAGCTGGCTGATTATGGACTGAAACCTCCACAGACTGTGAGCTAAATAAACCCTACCTTAATTTTGAGTGTGGGGTATCTTGTCTCAGTGAGAGAAAAGTAACTGAGACAAGATACTTACAACCCCAGATGCTCAAGTCCCAAGTACATAATGGTGTAGGGTATTTGTGTATAAATTGTGCGCATCTTCCTGTGAGATTACCTGTGGTACTAAATTCAATATAAATGCTGTGTGAATAATTGTTCTTCTGTGTTGTTTGGGGAATAATGACAAGAAAAAGACTACATGTTTAATGTAAGCGCACTGGTTATCTTTTTTTTTTTTTTTTTTTTTTTTTTTTGCGGCACTGGGGATTGAACTCACAACCTTGCACCTGCCAGGGCAGGCGCTTAAGCCACTGAGCCAAACTCCCAGCCCTGGTTTTTTGAGGCAGGGTCGCACTATGTAGCTCAGGCCAGCCTTGAACTCACAACGCTCCTCCTACCTCAGCCTCCTGAGTGCTGGGATTGAAGGCGTGCACCACCACGCCTGGCTTTGCACTAGTTATCTTGATCATGGGTTGGTAGAATCAGTTCTGTTTCTTATTTACAGTTAACTCTAGTGTGTACAACACTGTTACTGAGCTGCTCAGTACTGTTCTGCATTTTGAGGGGAAACTGTTCCTTTTGTAGCAGACTGGTTATCCTGAGGGGGCAACTTAAATGTATTTGATTGAGCGGGTTCAAAGAGGCATTGTTCTAATGGACTAGGGTGACCAGATATTTTACAGATGAAAGAATATGGTAATTTGAGATTCGTTGGTTTATGCATTTTGAAAAACACCTTGTTCGCATATGTAAACTTCTTTCATAATTGACTTCTTAGCCCGTTTCTATTGTATGTATATTAAAAATATTTAAACAGTCTAATCTCTGAAAGGTTTAGTTCTGGGTTGAGGCTTCTGTTCCATTAGAATGTCTGTGAGAAAGTTCTTGACAGTAGCATATTGCTGATTGGCAGAATAAAACCCAAATTTTCTCAAATGAACAGATTTCTAAGCATTGTGAATGATTTTTTCATATTAATCTGAATACTTTTCTAAAGAAGGATATTGAATTCTTGTTAGAAATTATTCCTTTAGAGGTTAATAAAGTTGCTAATCATACTATACATGATATGTGTAGAACCTTGAATTTTCCAATTAGATGAGTGGAATCATCCAAATATGATCACCAGTTCCACACAAAATTAATATATATTTAACTGAGAAGAAAACATCTGGAGCTTTTATCCTAAAAAGATTGATTGCATTTCTTGCTTGTCTTTAATCTTTGAAGAAATGTGAAGAAAAATGAAAATACAGCAGAAATGTTCCCCAGCATCAGCCTTATGAAACTGGAGGCAGTGTTTATTCCATTGGTTAGGTTTAAAGGAATCAACCTTTTAAAGGAATCAGATAGTATTGTTTTTGAAAACCTTGAGTTAGGACACTATTAAAAATGGTTATGTCATTGTTTGAACTGTCAGTAGCTTTTTAATATGTAATATTGTCCCATTTTTTGAGAATACTGTAAGTTAGGGTGTGCGTGTGTAGTGTAAATTCACTGACTTTAAAATATGTTTTGTAAAAGATGCCTTTTATTTAAAGCAGTTTATTTTGTATGTTATTATAATTGTGGTATTCCCTTCATTTTTATTGTAATCTTGTTGAGCATGTAAAAATTGTATCATTGTTTTTGTCCCCATGCCCCTCCCTGTGATGGGGGGATTTAACCCAAAACTGCTGTCTTTTGTTTTGGACATTGGGTCTTACTAAGTTGTGTAGACTGGGCTCCAGTTTGAGATCCTCCTGGTCAGCCTCCCAAAGTGCTGGAAATTATAGACCTGCGCCAGCATTCCTGCTTTAAGTTAGTCTTTTTAAGTGATGTGTATCGCACATGTCTATGGGGTACAATGTAATGTTTTGTTCTATGTACACAATGTATATGATGTGGAAGGAGCAAATCAAGCTAATTTTTATATTTATCACCTTAATTCTACAGTGAGAATTTTGAAGGCTTGTATACTACCATGCCCAGTTTACAGTATGTCATTACTGACTGTAGTCATCCTGCTGTGCAGTTGTAATAGATCTGGGTAGTTACTCCTTTTCTCTGTGTGAAACTTTTGTGTTCTTTGATGAACAGCTTGCCATTTCTTCCAATTATAGTCCATGTACAAGTCTGCTTGATACTGGATATGGTGGCGCACGCCTGTAATCTCAGCACTTGGGAGGCTGAGGCAGGAGGATCACCATGAGTTTGAGGCCAATCTGGGCTCCATAGTGAGTTCAAGAGCAGCCTGAAGTACAATAGTGCGACCTTGTCTCAAAAAAACAATCAAAATGAAACAACACAAAACAAATTTACTTGCTCTCTTAGCATTGGTGAAATTAGAATCAGGGTATTTTCGATTGCTTTCTCAGATATATATATATATATATTTTTTTTTTTTGAATGTGGGCATGTTTTTGTATTGACTCTTTACAGATACTTAGGAGAGGTGGATATGGTGAAAATAACAGTGTGCTAAGAATGGGAAGACAAGTCTTTTGTATGGTACTACCAGCTGTCTCTGGGAGGAGGTAATTCTTGTGGTTATAAGGGTTAAAATTTGGGGAATTACTTTCAAAATTGTTACAGTGCTACAGAAATGTTTCTTGAGTTGGTCTGTCTGAATCACATTTCAGATTTCCTCTTTCATGTTGTTTTGTAATGTGGTCTTCCTGTGTTGCCTGAACTCAAGGTATCCTGCATCAGCCTTCTGAGTCAGCTGGGATTGAAGTTGTACCTGGATTTGTTTTGTTTTTTTCCTCAAAAATGTTTAAAAGCTGCTGCACATACAACCATTTTTTTCTCCTATCAGGATGAGGAAATGTGATGTAATAATAATTTCATAAAACTTGTGTAAAGTCTTAAAGGACAAATGGAATGGAAGCTTATGTAATTGTTAAAAGTATGACACATGACATATTGTTATGGTGTGAATTGAATTAATTGCTCGCTGGCATAATGGTTCTATCTCTGCATTTTCTGGTGTACTTCCATTAAGCTGTTAGACTAATAAGGAATTTTAGCATAAATGTGGATCATCCCACCCTCATCTCTCTCTCTTTTTATTTTTTTTGTTACACTTTTAAGAACCTGACTTGGCATGCACATGGTCCTGGGTTCGATTCCTGGTACCAAAAGACAAACTGATACCAGCTGAAATTATAAGTTGGCAAAAATAATTTAATATTTGTGACTATTTAGATATGTTGAAAGGCACTCACAAATGCAGTTAGATAGGGTGGGTTAAAAGGTAACTTGTGTTTTGCTTAACTTTATTTAAAGTTAGAATTTAAGAACTTACGGCTGAGCGTTGTTTTCTGCTATAGTTTAGGGTGTCTATGTGCATTTTAATTTAATTTTATTGTACTAAAGGGTTAGGGACAATGCCAGAATCATGGAAAGGGTTATACAGAGAAAAACAAACTGAACAGTGACAATTAGTGATGTCACCTGCATTTGAGCATTGAGGACTGACATGTGTCCAGAGTGAGGTCTTTGGGGAGGTACTATTAAAACAAAAGTACTTGAGTGTAATAGATCTCGTATCTGATTAAAGTGTGTGTTGTATAAAGTTAGCGCAAAACGAAAAAAAAGTGTAGGGTTATGTAGACTTCGTAGCTGCACCCTGCCATTCCGCATTGAACCCAGGGGCTTTGCACTGAGCTCCTTTTCTATTTTTCAGTTTGAGACCTGTTTTTGCGCAGTACTAGGGCTCACTAAATCTCTAAATTGTGTAGACTGGGCTTGATTTTGGTATCCTCTTGCTTCAGGCTCCTAGAATGCTGGAGTTACAAATGTGTACCACCACACCTGAATTTAATATTTTTAATTTATGTCATAATTACACACATTTGGAGTACAATGTAATATTTTGATATATGTATATAATGTAGAAGGATAAAATCAAGCTAATTTAATATTCACACCTTTCTAATATTGTGAGAGTTTTTGGAGTTTACTTGTGACTCAACTTGAAATCCCCCCCTCCCTGCTCTTTTTTTTTTTTTTTTTTTTTTTTTTTTTTTTTTCTTTCTTTCTTTCAAGTACTGGGGATTGAACTCAGGGTCTTCACAACTGAGCTACACCCCCAGTCCATTTTATTTTTTTGTTTTGTGATGAGGTGTTGCTAAATTGCCTCTTAGCCAAGGCTGGGCTTGAATGTGCTATCCTCCCATGCCCGGTTTAGACTTCATAGGTTTAACATGACTTATTTGATGATTTTTAAGTGTTTCAGAACTTTCTTAAACTTAATGCTAAATATAAATACCTTAGTAAATTTATGGCTACTGCTGAGCACAGTGAGTGTACCATTTCCTGACTCTGATTGTTGCTTACTAGTATTTTCAGTAGCTTCCAAAAACTGTCTTCATTTAATACAGTTATAATAGTAGTGGCTGTCTAAAAAGCCATCTTCTGGAACTGGTAGATTAATCATATCTTTTGCAGTCTGAGATCTTTTTATTTTTAAGCAATAGAAAATGTCTGTATCAGTAACACACCTGCAAAAGAGATGCCAATGCTTAAGTAGGAGGGTTTACCATATATATTTTATTGGATTGCAGGTATCATTTCTTTATGAAGTTGGTGTTTGACAGTGATTCTATAAATACGTTTCCTGTTTCAGAATACTTAAGGAGATATGTTCTGTAGGAGCTACTGAGACTCTTCAAAGGAGTTGAAGTCCGTTTAAAAATTCACTTGTCTTAGTATTACTGTGTTGACAAAGTTACAAATTGAACCAAGGTATTTTAGGTTCTTCTTGAAGGCATTTATTTTTTTGATTGTTGGGGTGTATAATCTGAAAATGCTCTCTAGGTTATTTATTTCTGGTAGCATCTTCCTTTTTGCAGAGAGTCATTGCTGTGGAAAACAGAATTTAGTAAGTGCCTTTTTATGTTTGCCATTATATTTAAAGACACAATGCATATTATGGAATACAAAGGTATTTGCAAGGTAGAATATTGTCTCCTGGTGTTCAGCTTTTTTGCAGGGAGGGCGTCTTTTGGTCTTTTTTGTCTTTTTGAGAACAGGGTTTGCTATGGGGTTCAGGCTGGCCTTGAATTGACTTTGTAGCCCATGCTGGCCTCAAACTCACAGTGATGCATCTGCCTCAGGCTTCTGAGTGTTGAGATTACAGGCGTGAGCCCAGCTGTTCAACATTTATAGGGTATACTTTTCCTTACTGTGAAAGCGATGCCTAATTTAAGTAAGTTTTCTTTAAAAGCATGGATATAATACATGTTTTTCTTAATGTGTTACAAGTGAGTTTTTATGACATCATTTTTACTTATCAGTCTCACCTATTTAAAATTAGTGGTAATAATGTTATGTATTACAGGACATTTATTAAGAGAGTGTAGTATATTTTAGGATTATTTTTAAAAGGAAGATCTAAAGTATGTAATTGTTAGAAAATCTTGTAAATGTTTCAGTCCTAAGGGACTTCAGTTTATTGGCTGGTGGAACTTTATCAGAATAACTGTAGCATTATTTGTGAATTTTCAGAACTCATATACATTTCTTACGTTAATAAAACACACCTGTCTTCTCACTAATTACAGAGGCCCAGTCTTGTTTAGAGATTCATATTTTAGGATTCTTGACCCCTAATTTCTCTGAAAGGACTGTTTGGCATTTAACTGGAGACCCTTAACGGGGGAGGGTACATTTCTTTGTAGACTGAGTTTTTTTGTTCTGCTGTGGAGGTCGCAGTGTGTAAGAGATTGCCTTTCAATCATGGCAATTTCCCAGGCCAAATGGGATGCTTCTCCAGTACTTCTGGACTTGCTGGCAAAAGAAAAGTGATGCAAAGGGGAACTGAAACCAGGTCTCTCTTTGGGTAAAACTAAGGGCAGGAAAAAAACCAAATCAATGGTGGTTGTCTTTAAGTGAACAATTAGTTAGCATAAACTGAATTATTTTTGTTAAAGGAGCACTGAATTTGCATTTATATTGGAGAGTAAAGACACAGATTTTGTAATTTTCATTATTTTCAGTTCTTACTAAGTTGTACTTATGCATTTGAGGTACAGAATTAACAGTGGATTTGATGTCTCTCCTGACAATCACAATGCCCATGATACTTGGTAAATTTACCAGTCTAGTGCTTTGGTTCTATTTTAATTTTTTGGATTATCTTAGTTGTGAGTTAATGTGAATTTAGTTACAATTTTAGAAGCTATCAAAATAAATAGGCAATAAAATATTAAGAACTTGTGTTGTTTCTTTTTAAAAAAATAAAGTGCAGCGTAGACTTTTTAAGGTATTGACAAAAAGTTGCTGTTGTGTTAAAAATCTAGAATTTTTTAGTATTAGTGTAGGTGATAGTTTACTGTATGTTTCTTTCTGTGCCATGCCTGGGTTGATTCTTTTCAAGCCTTATATTCCTGCTTGTCTTATGCCTGATAAATTTATTCAGATACCAACAGTCTTTGGTTTCATTGGAAGCACGGTGACTTTAAACCACTGCTACATTTTTGCTTTTCCATTTAGAGTGACTCAATATGGTTGACATGAGACTCTGGATTATTAAAAATAAATGGTCTTTTTACTTATACCTTTACTGTAAAGAAAGATACTTGTTTTTCACTTTTTTTGTGTGTGGTGCTGGAAATGAAATCCAGAGCATACTGGCAAGTGCTTTAGCATTGCTTTTGAGTTGCACTCTCAACTCAAAAAAGTTGTTTTAAAAGTTAGGCATACTGGGGTATAAATTATTACCACTTAGTTTTCAATTTTGACAATTGTGATATAGTGTAACCACTGCCACTACAACTAAGCTATAGTAGTTCCTCTAAAATTTCTTTGTGTTTGTATCCCTAGGCCTTGGTAGCCATTGTCCCCCATCACTCCCCGTCCCCCCATACCAGTGATAGGGAATCTTTTAGAACCTTCAGTGGTCCAAACAGCCCACTGTGGCATATGCGCCATAGGTTTGCTACCACTGTGCTACACTTTTTATACTTTTTAAGGATATAAATAAGGGTTTTTTATTGTGATAAAATGCACAAAAAATTTACCTTTTGTTGTTGTTATTTTGAGACAGGGTCTCACTGTGTATTTCAGGCTGGTCTTGAACTCAGTGTAAAACCCAAGCTGGCCTTGAAACTTGCAGCTGTCCACTTGCTTCAGCCTTTCCGGTGCTGTGTTTACAGGCGTAGACCAGCATACCCTGCTAAAATTTACCTTACAGTTCATTGGTGTTAAGTACATTCATGATGTTGTGTACTCATCATTATTATTTTAATTTCAGAACTTTTCCCATCATTCCAGATGGAAGCCCAGCACTCATTAAGTTCTTTCTGTGTTTCCTTTCGTTTTGTTTGTTTGTTTGTGTTTTGAAGCACCAGGGATTGAACTCACAGCCTCATGTCTGCCAGACAGGCACTTTAGCCACTGAGCCAAACTCCTGGGCCTACTTTTTTGAGGCAGGGTCGCACTGTGTAGCTCAGGCTGGCCTTGTGCTCACGTTGTAGCCCAAGCCGGCCTCGAACTCACAATGCTTTTCCTACCTCAGCCTCCAGAGTGCTGGGATGAAAGGCGTGCGCCACCACGCCCGGCTTATGTGGTTCTTTTCTTATAGCTCCTGAAAACCACAATTCTACTTTCTATGTGGATTTGCCTATTCATGTAAATGAAATCATACAATATATGGCTGTTTGTGTCTGGCTTATTTCACTTAGTCTGATGTTTTCCAGGTTCATCCATATTGTAGTTTATGTCAGGACTTTATTCATTTTTTTTTTTTTTAGTAAAATAATACTCCTTTACATAGATGTACTACATTTGTTTATTCATTCTTTAATACACATTTGAGTTTTTATCACTTGACTAATGGGACTAGTGTGATGAAGTTTTATATATGAGTTTCTATTTGAGCACTTGTTTGCAGTTCTTTTGTGCACGTACTTAGGAATGGGTATGTTCAGTGTTGAGCTTTTTGATGATTCTATGTTTGATAATTCTGTGAGCTTTTTGAAGGACTGCCAAACTGATTTCCAAACTGGCTGTACCATTTTAAATTCACAGCAGCAGTGTGTGAAGGCTTTGATTTCCTATATACATCCTTACAAAAACCTTTTCCAGATTTCAAAAATTTCATATTTTCAATCTTGACTTAGTATGTATCTAGTGGATTTTCCTTGTGGTTTTGATTTGTATTTCTTTAATCATGATATTGAACATTTTTTTCAGGTGCTTATTAGCCATTTGTCTTTTTTTGAGAAATGACTGTTCAGGTCTTTGACTGTTTTAAACTTTGGTTGTCTTTTTGTTGTAGTTCTTCATGTATTTTGGATATTAGATCCTTATGTGATTTGAAAATATTTTCTCTGATTTTGTGAGTTGTCTTTTCACTTTGTCGATAGTGCTCTTTGCACAAAAATAAGGTTTAAAATGGATATTAAATAGGCTTTAAAAACTCAGAAAGCTTTTAAATATATTGATGAGGTTGCTGCTTTGTATTTTGGCCTCTTTTTGTTTCCAGAAAAATGACTCAAGATTATGAATAGATTAAATTTTAGTTGTGGAAATTTTTAAAAGACAAAACTTCAGTCAGTTTAAAAAATTGTAATGGACTTCAAACCACCAGTGCCTCCCCCTTTCCCCCCACTCACCATCTCTTCTTTTGGTACTTGGTATTGAACCCAGTGTCTTTGAATTGACAGGCCCAGTCCTTTTTCATTTCTTATTTTGAAACAGTGTTTTGCTAAATTACCCAAGTTGGGCTTCAATTTGTGATCCTTCTGCCTTAGCTTCCCAGAATGTTGGGATTGTAGGCATGTAGGCATGTGCCACCATGCCTGCTCAAACTACCACTCTCTTGTTTTCCTCCCCTCCCTTCTCCATGCAGCAGCCACTCTGTTGCCTTCTCTCCAAAAGGTAAGAGTGGTACAAGATAGTGTCCCCTGCCTTTGGCAGTAACGTATCAAGCAAGTGAGCAGATTCAAACTAGCATATGACTACAAAAGTGTGACATACTTTGAATGCCATAAATAAAAATCTGAAGAATCACAGATCATTTTCTGCCCTTTATAGGAAATTACAACTGATAAGGAGTGATTTGTTTGTTTCTAGATTTTAAGTATGTGTAGGGTTGGAACCATCTTAGTTCAACTTTTGGAGTCTTTAGCTATTAGTTAATGTTCTTGTAGTAAATGGTCTTGTAAGTCTTGTAAATGGCTCTTGTAAAAATATTGATGTCCTCTGTTCCTTGTGTTTGGAATTGACTCAAGGCCTCATGCATGCAAAACTCTACCACTGAGCCTACACCCCACCCAAAATATTGACAATTGTAATAGACAGTTTTGGAGAGAAAGTATGGGTTCCAAGTTGATCTGGTAGAAAAGTTAGGGTTAGATTAGGAGCCTAAACTCCAGCATCAGAGAAAGTGATAATAGCCAATCATTTAGTTGTCAGATAATTACATTTGCCAGCTAGGCAGTGAAGTATAGTAAGAAGCCAGCTTACAGGCACCTACCCTCCTGGTATTGTTTTTTTAGTCTCTCAGCAGAACACAGTTTAATACGCATTTTAGATAATTTAAGAACTAAGGGAAACATCTAGGCTCTGGTTCTGTACACATAGAGGAGACTCCTAGAAGTAGCCTTGGAATCAGCAGCTTTGCAAATGGAAGTTGAGGCTTGAGGGATAAGGAGAAAATTAGGGTGAGTGGCAAGGACAAGGCTATTTCAAACAGTTAGGGGCTAAGCAAGGTGATCATTTCTAGGTATTGAAAAGTTAGAATGAAATGGAGCATTGAAGGAAATAGTGTGGAATACGAGTAGTGGGAATGGCATTAGATTTGTATTTTATGAGAATTATTTTTGTGCAATGTAGAGGAGTAATGGGACAGAGATGAGGATTGGAAACGAGACATACTATGTCTGAACAAATAGTACCATTTATTAGAAAATATTAGATAGTGTCACTATTTATTAAAATGGAGACCCTCGGAGCAGAGGAGCCCAGAAGAGTTGCTATGTTGGATAACATCAACATTAGAATTTTAGAACATTGCTTTTTTTATGAGACGCGTCTACTGTCTTGCTAACCCTAACTCTTGAGTTCCTCAGCTCAAGTGATTTTCTTGCCTCTTCCAAATAGCTGGGACTGCAGGTACGTGCCACTGTGCCTGACTTCAGGTTATATTTAAACTGGTGGGTGTATGAGTCTAGACCTCAGTGAACATCTGTGATGGAGGTCTACATCTGGGAGTTGGTGACATACACATAGACACTGCCTTCAGAATGGATTGAAGGACAAATGAGGTGGATGTGTAGAAGGCCTAAGTCTAGGTTTTGAGAAACTTTGTTTGACAGATTTGTAGAGGAGCCTGTGAGAGAGGCCTGAGAAAGTTGGACCAGGAAGGGAAAAATGCAGTTGCTTTTCATGTTCTCAGGACCTGAACATGAGGGTTACTGTAAAAAAAAATTTTTTTTTCTTTACTAGGGATTGAATCCAGCACTAAGTTTCCAGGCTGGCCTCCAATTTGTGAGCCTCCTGCTTCAGCCTCCTAGAGTACTGGGATTTCATGTCTGCAGCATCATGTGTGGGACATGCATATATATATATATATTTTTTTTTTTTTTCTTTTTTCGACAGGCTGTTCTTGCACTCACTACATTGCCCAGGCTGGCCTCAAGGTGTTCATCCTGCCTCAGCCTTCCAAGTGCTAGGATTACAGGTGTGCACCACCATGCCTCGCTTGGACTGTACATTTTTAAAAGAGGTTTTTTGTTTTTTTTCATTCATCGTACATTATGCCTCTGCAAGTAAGTCACCTTTGTGCAGAGCAAAACTCCACAGCCCTGTGAAAGCTGCTGAGAGAATGAGTAGATTGAAGCCTTAAATATATCTTGGGTTTAGCAACCTGGAATCATGGTGAGATTTGCCAAGTCTCATGGCTCGTAAGTTGGCTCAGTATGGGTTGAGGAGCTAGAAGAGGTGAAGAGATGAGAGTGGTGAATATAGAGAGCTATAGTCATTTAACCATAAAGAGCAAAGGCAGCCGGGCGTGGTGGCGCACGCCTTTAATCCCAGCACTCGGGAGGCTGAGGTAGGCGGAGCGTTGTGAGTTCGAGGCCAGCTTGGGCTACAACGCGAGCGCAAGGCCGGCCTAAGCTACATAGTGCGACCCTGCCTC
>RJWM01004106.1:64470-84547 GCA_004363535.1 Dasyprocta punctata
AAAAAAAAAAAAAAAAAAAAAAAAAAAAAAAAAAAAAAAAAAAAAAAAAAAAAAAAAAAAAAAAGAGCAAAGGCACAGCATTTGGTTGAGAAACATGAGCTTGTGGGTGGGCTTCTGTTTTGGTAAGTTTATATTCTTTTTCTTTAAAAAAAGTTATATGTATATGTATATTTGTATTTTTAAGTGGAAGACGCTAGGCAGTTTTACATTTTTAAGGGAAGGGTATGAGATAGGTAAACTTCACAGAAGTAAGTCTTTGAAAAGATATGAAGTCCTAAGAAATCAAGCCCAAGAATTAGGTGTGGATATGTTATTGAGGGGAGAGGTTGGAAGGATATTTTGGAATTTGAAAGGAATGGGAATGGGAAAGGAAGGGCTAGTGTATGTTGACAGTGCTTTAGAGGACCTGGGAATATGGTGTTTAGTACCAGTTGATTGATTAACTGGGTTTATCCAGGATTTAGGTATTCCCACTTGGTATAGGGAAGTTCTTAATTGGAGGTTGAAGGGAGTTGACAGAGTGTTATTGAAATAAGACCTCAAGTACCAAGGTGGTTAAAGAAGTAAGTGAGATCATTTGGATTGATAGTGTGATAGGAATTAAAGTTACTAAAACAAAACAGCTTTAAAATACTATTAAAAGAGTGAAAGACAAACTGAAAAAAACTGGTTATTTTAGTGACAAGTCCAAGAGTGCAGTTCCTGCCTTGGCAGAAATAGTTGGGATAGTGTGTGCTGAGAGCAGACCCCAAAAATTGCAGTGGGTGAGTGAGTGAAGGTGAGAGAAAAAGACGGAGTTTTTTTTGTCTTTTTGAGGCAGGGTCTTGATACTCAGTTCAGGCTGGTTTCGAGCTCACTTTGTAGCCAGGCTGGTTTTGAACTGGTGGCGATCGATCCTCCTGCCTCAGCTTCCTGAGTCCTAGTATTACAGGCATGTACCTCCACACCTGGTTCAGATTTTTAAAGAAATTTGGCTCTGATAAGTATGGAGAATTAGATTTATTGAAGGAAAAGGAAGCTAATTTTGGGGGGAGGTGGGTGGGTACCAGAAATCGAACTCAAGACCTTGCACTTACAAAGCAAGTGCTGTGCCACTGAATTGTATCCCTGGCCTTTAATTTTTTTTTCACAGGAAAGATTTGAGAATGCTTATGTGTTAATGTGATTAGTAGTACTGAAGCAGTAGATTTTGCAACATGTAGAAGATAAATAAAGGCATACCTTGGGTGCAACATGTAGAAGATAAATAAAGGCATACCTTGCAACATGTAGAAGATAAATAAAGGCATACCTTGGGTGGGGGGAGAATAGAGGAATTCAGATCATTTCTGTGAGTAGTTCCATTGTGCAAGGATATGCAGTTGTAGGCGAGTTTGGTTTATTGGAAAGGAGTTGGCAGGCAGTGGTATGCCTGGCAATCTTACATCAATTATGGAACCTCAGTTACCTGTAAAATGGTAAGTGCTAAAAGACTGGTGCTTAAGATGAAATGAGAAAACAGAAAAGTTACCCAAGTAGTTTACATACCTTTGAGATGGTAAAGGTATGTAAACTACTTGGGTAACTTTTCTGTAAGTACTTTTCAGGAGCTAAAAAAATCTTAGCTCTTGTTATTGGAGTGCTATTAAAAAGTCTTCTCATTTTCTGAGGAAATAAGATCATTCATTGATAGTGGTAGGAGAAGGCGCAAGATGCAGAAAGTTTAACATGTATTTTGGAAAGGGAAGAACCCTTGGTAGGGAAAATGCGCAGCATAGAAGACCTTGGTCCACACAGACAAAATGAGTATGAACAAGGGAGAAAGAGTTCAGCAACCTTTTCTCAGAAAACAGTTTTGTATACATACATGGAAGGTTGAAATCTATATGCAGTATTGTCCTATAGTTATTGGCCTTTTGTCTCTGAAAAAGATGAACTTTTTTTTCCTTTTTTTTGAGACTGGGTCTTGTTAGCTATATAGTGCAGACTAGCCTTAAACTCACTTATGTAGCCCAGGCTGGCCTCGAACTTACAGTAATCCTGCCTCAGCATCCGTAGTGCTAAGATGATAGGTGTGCACCACCATGCCTGGTTCCATCTGGTTAACTTGATTAGAGGTCTTTTAATGGGAAGTATTTGGGATTTCTTGAAAGGGAAGTAAATTGTAATGATGTTAGACCTTTACTATTTTGCTAAAGCTGCTATTAAGAAACAAAATTTGAAATGTTGAAATTTAGAGTATGCACAGCGATTGATTGATTTGTAGTACTGGGGATTGAACCTAAGGCCTTTGTATTGAACTACATTCCCAGCCCTCTTTCTTTTGAGACAGAGCCTCGCTAAGTTGCGCAGGCTGGGCTTGAATTTGGGAACTTCTTTCCTTGTTCTGCTACTAGTTGCAAATTTGGGGGTTCCCAAGACTATTGTTAGGTTGAATACTTTGCCAGAAGAACTCACTGAAGGTTTTTATATTCATGGTTACAAGGTATTGTCATTAAAGGATTCAGATTAAAATTAGTCAAGTTTGTCTAAGTACATAGAGCAAAGTCCAAGAAAATGGAGCTTATAATTATCCTTTCCCTGTGGAATCATGAATAGTATTATTTTCCTGTTGGTATTGATTTTGTGTGACAGTACTCACGGGATGTTGACAGTTCAGGTACTTGCTCCAATGATTTTATTGAGACCCCCTGGCCAATTTGAACATACAGCTGACCTTTGTGTCCAGCCTCTAGAGGTCTAGTTGATCAGAATACCACAGAGCTCCCACCATAAGTGGCATTGTTAATTTTTTGGTGTGACTCAAGTCTCCAGGTAAACAAGGACATACACTACAGATGACATTCCAAGGATTTAGAGATTATTTTCCAGAAGACTGAGGTAAAAACCAGAATTCTCTTTGAGAAAGGTAAAACTCTATATAATTTCTCAACAGTTAAATATATTTTTCATCAAACTAGAGTGTCTATTTGAGTGTTCGATTTACAATTAAAAATTCTTAACAAAGAACTTGTAAATTGATGACGATTTGGTACAATGGTTCCTAATACTTAGGTAGCTAAGAAAATTTCACCAAGAAATTACATTATTTTTATATTTTAATACTGTAAAACATTTACCCTCATTTGTAATTTAGGCACAGAATGATTAAATTGTTTTCTAATATATGAACAAAATGTTTTCTATGAGAAGAATTTCGTATAATAAAGTCTCCAAGCCTCCCAAATGCATTTTTAGTCCTAGACACAGCTATTTCTAATGTAAAAGTGGTGCACACAAAGCTCAAGGCTATGCAGTTTTATCCTTTCTCTTATCCCTCATGAAATCATACAGGTGAGTAAGAGATATTACTGCGATAACATTTGATTTATTTTTAAACGGTAAATCATTTCAAACAGTGTTAACTGTTAATACGAAAAACTTCAATCATAGCCTACGTCTACTTTGTGGCAGTGATACTGTCTTTGAGTACCATTGCTTTATAGAATAAAATTATCTCTGCTTAATTGGCTTTAGTGCAAGTCTCATTTCCTGGTTTATATCTGTTACAAACTAGATCTCACCAAAAGTACAAAATCCCTTAGTAAGCCTAGGTGAAAGAACTTAAAGCAGTATGATGTTTATTCTGGTGGCGCACTGCAAGGTGTGGTGTTTGCATCAAGTCGTTTCTGGGTGCCTTGTGGGAATACCTCTTGTTATGGAATCCCCTGACTTTACACTTTTCAGAGAAGGCTGTTTTTGGGATTGGTGGTGTGCTTTATAATGCTTACAAGAACTAGACCCTAAGACCATTTAGTCAGGAGATACTGTCCTCTAACATGTGGTGCATTTTGCATGTATGAAGTATGAGGATTTGGGTCATTTAAAACAGATGACTTCAATTTGTTATTTTTTCTACTAAGTACAGGTAACAAAGATGAGTGGTAACTATATTTGTGTGTGATTTGTATGTTATAATTAACATTTAAATTGTCTTATGCACCAAAATTTTTTCGGTTGCCACCTTAAGGTTCTTTATCCTCTAAGGCACAGAGTAACTTCATGTCAATTTTTGCTTCTGCATATGGACCCAAGGTGGCTCTAGTTCAGCTAAAAGCACCTAACCCATGAATGATACTTGCTTCATGTTTGAACAACAAATGTTTTAACCCACTGTCTTCACTAATATTGTAACTGCTGTCTTACAGATTGACTTGATGCAAAACATCACAAAGGCTCCATATTATACAGTATGCGATTTTTGAGGTATGAGCTTTAGAAACTTACCTCTCATATGGCATGTACATCAGGCTTTAACTTCAGTTTGGTCATTTTGGGGAAATTTATGCATTTCTTCTTTTTTTCTTTCCATAATAGTTTTAGAGTATTAAAGGGGCTATGGAGGTGTTTTTGGATCCTTGCTAGGATATTTAACCTTGTTAGATACTTTTTTTTCCACTAAATTGAGACACTAATTCTAGCACACGATAGCTTTTTCAGCTCTTCTAACTAACTAGCCTAACATTTATGCCTGTCTCTTGGAGTTCAAATCTGCATTTTCTATTTTGTGCCTTTGATTGTTTCATTTTAAATCCTCATTTTCACTCTTGAGCAGTTTCCTATTTATTGGACTGGAATGATCTTGGTGCTAACTGCCTAACATTTTCGTGTTTGAGACCTAAGCAGTCTAGATATTATAAAAGTAAAGCCTTCATATAAAAGCTGGGCCATTTTGTGCTTTTGGGTTCATTATACTTACAGCTCTAATTCTGGTTGTAAATGTTTGGATCAATTTGTATTGAAAGAAATTGGCAACTAGAAAGTTCTAAGGCAGTTCTGAGGTAGTGGTTCTACCTGAGTGAATATTTTGAAAACTAACACTTTGGGGGAAAAAATACTCAGTGTCTATAGCTCATGGAATTTTTTTTTTTTTTTTTGGTACTGGGGATCAAACTCACTGACCTTGCACTTGCCAGGCAGGCGCTTACGCCCCTGAGCTAAATCCCTGGCCTTAGCTCATGGGATTTTAAAACTTGTATTTCTAACAAATTTGGACGTTGCTCCTGGTTTTTTTAAGTTTTATTTTGAAATCAAATGCGTCTTAGGAATTTATTGATAGCAGTCAATTGTTCAATTTCTTCAGTAAAGAATTTAAAATGAGCTGCTATATATTGAATATAAAAACTTTTGATTGTATTCATATGCTGATGAAGTCCTTGTACATTAATTTTCTGTTACATTATAAACCTTGAATTTATTTTGTTTTATGGCTTTAGCAACTCTTAATGTGCCCTGCAGGCTAAGTGTTTAAGAATTCATTATCTTAGTTAAGCTTCACAACAATCTTACACATTAGATAGAAATTGTTCTCTTTTTATGCAAGGCCTGGAGATTAAATAATTTGTGCAAAGGCACGTGTACCTTTTCAGTGCTGGAGCTGGGATTTGAGCCCAGATCTTTTTTTAACCTGTATTCTCTGCTGCCTTATGTTACTACTGTGTCACCAGAAAATGATGCAAATATTTAACTCTTAAGAGTAAGGATAGCATATGTGATACGTAAACACAATGAAAACAGAAAGTGAAGCCGTGTTTACATACCAGCAGATAGTTATCCTTATATTTCAAAATTAGTCATTTTTTTATTCCATCATTTTTTAATCAGTTATGTTTCCAGGTTGTATTAGGTGCCATTTATATAGACAAGTTCAAAATTTGTCAGAAAAGCTCACTAGGTCTCCTTCAGTCCCCTTTCAGAAAGTAATGATGTTTTGGTTTATTATAGGTACACATGTAATATGTTATTTTTAGGGATGTGAAGAATGTCTTTCCATTAGTTTTTGAAAGTTCTTATGCATTCATTGATTGTTTATGCATGTGGATTTAGAATATTTAGAAAATAGCCTCATACATTTTTTCCCTGAAATTCCACAGGTTTTATTTTTCTAAGTGTTAGTACTTTGTCTATGAGTAAGTGAAGAAGAGCCTTGGATATTTTATAGATTCAGAGCTTTTAGAAATGGGCTTTAGACTTGTACTAATTAGGAATCTAAGTGTAATTGGACTTGTTGTGTGCATTCTATATTAACGGTGGTTGCAGCTGGGTGTGGTGCTGCATGCCTGTAATCCCAGCACTCTGGAGGCTGAGGCAGGTGACTTGCTGCTAGTCGGAGGACAGCCTGGACTACATAGTGAGTTCAAGGCCAACCTGAACTACCTAGCCAGACCCTGTCTCAATCCCCCGCTAATAAAAAACAAACTCACAGTGATTGCAGTAAGTACAGATCAAGGTGTTCAACTGATTGAACCTTTGCAAAATTTCATGTTTAGTATTTCTGTGGTTTAGGGCAATAAGAGGTGATAAATTCTAAAATGTATATATAAAGAGTGCTGTCTTTTCTGCATATGGTAGGAGGGGCATGAAATTTAAGGAATAGATTAGAGTTGAGGCATAGGATAGTTTTTTTGCCCTTACTGGTGTCCTAACCGTCTTCAAAAATGATGATGGGCTCAGATGTTTTTAATAAATATAGAAGTGTTATTTTTTTAGAAGGCTGTTATTATCAGGAGAAAATCAGTAGAAGGGCAACTAATTTACATTTGTACATGTACTATAATAGAATACTTTGTTTTTCCTTAACAATCTATGATTGGTGGTTGGAAGAAGAATACTCCTGAGAAATTTTGTAGCTTGGTTCTGTTTTACTGCTGAGGATGTTAAGGGATAGAACAGATAAGCGCTCACACTTGGATTAGGATGCTGATTTTACCCTGGACTGCACTACTTGTTTGTTAATATCCAAGTATCCCATATTATTCTAAACAGTACTTACAAGTAAACTGGATCACAGGCTTGAGATTGAGGTTTATTGGATTTGTGATATCTTATTTTCTTAAAACTTTATTTTCTCTTTGTAGTTTTAATTGATACTTTTTACATTATCTTCAGTGAGGTGTTTAGTATTGTACTGCATAAACATAGTCTTACTTTACAGCTACTGTATTCTTTCCTTATATGTTATTGAGCTTGATTTCAAATATTCTGTTTTCCCAAGAAACAGTAAATTAAGGATTTGATTAAGAGGTAAGGACAATGTTTTAAAATACTTCGGTGACACATTGCTCCTGCCTAATATGCTGCTAGTATTTTTATTCCTACGAAGACTGTGGATTTTTTTTGTTTGGTTTTTAACTCCTTAGCCCTCTCCTGGAAGGAAAGTTTAGTAGGAAGAATTACTTTTTAAAATCCTGTCATAGGAAGAGAATATTGGACCGGACTGAGAATATTGGACTGGACTGATCAGTTGTCCCGTTTTGCCTGTGTCAGGTGACTTACAGTACCAGTAAAGTCCTTAGCAAAGTAGGGTGAGTTGGTTCATTCTAATCCTTGTAGTTATTTACATTTTTGAATGAGTCTTTAGAATAGAAGAGACTAAATAGTTGGCAGTTTATCTATTGACAGTCTCTTTGGTTGAAAGATGACTTATTCAACAATGTAGTGCTTATGTATAACAGTAATGATTGAATATAAAAAGTGGGAAGAAGAGAGGCTTGTATAAAAGAAAGATTTAAGATTTTGGCTATTAAAATGTTTGTTGGAAGTTCTAATCCTATGCTTTTCTCTCTTTACAGAACTGATAGTGCATCAGCCGAACCAGATAATTTAAAATACTCTTCATCTAGAGATAGGGGTGGTTCTTCTTATGGACTGCAACCTTCAAATTCAGCTGTGGTGTCTCGGCAAAGGCATGATGATACCAGAGTCCATGCTGACATACAGAATGACGAAAAGGGTATATATATATGTCTATATATGTATTTTTTTCCTCCCTTAATGCTGGAGACATTTTTTAACATATCCGTTTCTTTTTCTTTTTCCTTTCTCCAGCTCTTTCTTTCTTCTAACATATTTAAAAAATAGGTAATGAGCAAAGTTATCTCTGAACACTTCATAAGTTTACCCACTTTGTATTTTTTTAATACATACAATAGTATTATAATAAAATACATACAATATTTCTGCGTATAGTGTTTGCTAAAAATGTGTGATACTACTGTCTCTCCTCTAGACTTTAAACGTTTTAGTTTTTAAACAAAGTACAAAATCTAACTTAATTTAATTTTCATTTCTCATATTTCAGTGGAGAAATCAAAATTATTTTAAGGTGGGCAACAGGGAAAAGATAGAAGTGAAAGCTGATTTTGTTGTGGGTGATTTTGTTGTGAACTGCCAGGAATTGATAGAGTGAAGTAAAGAACACTAATAATGTAAATGTTGTTTTTAGGTGGCTACAGTGTCAATGGAGGATCTGGGGAAAATACTTATGGTCGGAAGTCGTTGGGGCAAGAGTTGAGGGTTAACAATGTGACCAGCCCTGAGTTCACCAGTGTTCAGCATGGCAGTCGTGCATTAGCCACCAAAGACATGAGGAAATCACAGGGTAAGGCTGAGAAAACCTGGGACCAACCACATATACTCTACAGAGTTTTCTGTCGTCTCTTAAGATCTGTGTCTCTTGTCCTGAATGTCCTATTTCATGAGTAATTAGTTTACACTGAGCTGTAAAACATGCAAGTAAAAGTGCATTTTTTTTTTTTTGCCTGTGGACTGTTGCCCACAAGAAAGGTTTAGGAGACTGTATAAGATCTTAAAGAAAAGCCTTCCTCACTTACTATGAATATTGAATGGGTTGTGTATACAGCAAGTCCTGTATATAGAGTGGGAATTTTTCTTAGTTAAATGTACCCATACCACTGTGTGCCTTATAACGCAGGTGCTACTGTGTGGGTAAAGTACCCGGAAAATTCAGGATTAATTAAAATTAATTTCATTAGTAAAGCTGAGTATGCAATTGAGATTTTGATTTATATGCTTTATTGAATGTATAGTTTGTGATGCCCCCTCCTTCACATGTTGTGTGTGTTGGTGAATATCTTTGTGTACAAAGCCTTTTTTTTAATATGACTTAAAAGACTGATATTCTTCTTGTGTGTGTGTGTATGAGATTTCAGAAGTGGAACAACTAAGGAAAGCCTGTGCTGTTCCTTAGTAGAGTGATTGTAGCTTTACACTTACTGTACTTGAGAAGCTAGAAAGTGACTCTAAAGCTAGTACAATTCCTCTTTATTACTGGCTCACAGTAATGCATTGGCAGAATCATATGTAGAACAGACATATCTTTTTTTCTTTTTTCTTTTTTTTTGCGGTACCGGGGATCGAACTCATAAACTTGGGTCTGCCAGGCAGGCCCTTAAGTCACTGAGCCAAACTCCCGGCCGTATTTTTTTCGAGGCAGGGTCACACTGTGTAGTTCAGGCCGGCCTTGCTCGCATTGTAGCCCAAGCCAGCCTGGAACTCACAACACTCCACCTGCCTCAGCCTCCTGAGTGCTGGGATTAAAGGTGTGCACCACCACACCGGCAGAACAGAGATTTCATAGTTGATAGCCTAGTGACATTTTTGGATGACCATTTCTACCAGAGTACTACATGGGCCAGAGATTTTAAAATCCTTTTCCTTCCTATAGATGTAGTTTCTTTTGTTACTGGGTGGCCCTTTTTTTTTTTTTTTTCCCCTTCTTTCGCCTTCTTTCCCTTTCCGTTTTTTGTAGGGAATTGAACTCAGGGCCTTTACACTGGGCTACATCTCCAGCCCTTTTTAAAAACTTTAGGACAGATCCTACTAAGGCACTGTGTAACCCAAGCTGATCTTGAGCATGTGATTCTCCTGCCTAATTCTCCTGAGTAACTAGGATTACAGGTGTGTGCCATTGAGCCTAGCAGTAGTTACCAGTTTTTTTTTTTTTTTTTTAAATATAATGCCTTAGAAATGAAACTGTCACGTATGCTTTGTTGTATTTGTTGTTTACATATTTTTGGCTACTTATGATAATTAGCATTGTTTAAAAAATTTAACAATTTAGTCCTTACATTCATTTTTATTATATTAATAGTGTCTAACACTGTTTGAATATTCGTTCTTCTTGTTGTGAAAAAAGTGGAATAAAGATTCTGGTTTGCCACTTTTCTGTTGGTGGTATACTTTGCATGTAGTGATTGACAGATATTTGTGGAATTGAATGTGTGGTCACTAAAACATAGCCTTAGAAAAATGATGATAACGGATGCTTCAGTGAAAAGTAGAAGCATATACCTTGCTTATATCTGATAAAGGTTTAGTTCTTAAAAATTATTTGTGTATACTCATTCTCTCTTTTAGTTATGTTTTTGTTTCTTGAGATGGTTTTGCTGTTACCAGGGAGGTCTTGAACTTGTGGACTCAAATGACCCTCCCACCTTACATTGTTTCCTGAGTAACTGGAACTACACACATGCACCATCTCACTTAACTATCCATTTTCTTCCTGAATGTTGAAAAAGAGCTAGAAAATTCTAAACTTTGCTTTTTTCTTTCTCAGGTGGTCCTTTGGAGATGCTTAGTTTGCTTAGGATTTCGTTCTTTCCTTCAGGAAATCTTTTTTGAGGACCTATAAGTCTAAGGCCAGGCACTTTGTTATACTTTGGTATATAGAGATGAACAGGAAGTGACAGGAACTCCTTTTATTTTCTGTCTTGTGAACTATGAATTTTGATATGCTTAAAAATATTCGAGCTATAAACTTTCTATGCTTATTTATATTAAAAGGCAACAAAATACTTATATTCACAGAGCGATCGATGTCTTATTCTGATGAGTCTCGACTGTCAAATCTTCTTCGGAGGATCACCCGGGAAGACGACAGAGACCGAAGATTGGCTACTGTAAAGCAGTTGAAAGAATTTATTCAGCAACCAGAAAATAAGCTGGTGAGTACAATATGTTTGGAATTGTTGAAAATGTTTGTGTTTTCATAATAAACTAAAGTTATCTGGAGTGGTTTATAAAGGGAAAAGTTGCTTCTAAGGTAAAACAGAAATTGTTTCACATTTATTGAACCTATATTACAATGAACTAGAGCTCAGTCTATGACTTAATCTGTCCATTGTTAGATCTACATTGGTACTTGCTGCAGTGAAGTGTTTTGATTTTATTTTTTTGAGACAGGGTCTTGCTAAGTAGTCCAACCTGGTCTTGAACTCACTGTGTCCCCCAGGCTGGCCTCAAACTTGGAATGATCCTCCTGCCTCAGCCTCTCGAGTGCTAGGATTTCAGGCCTGTGCCACCATGTCCAGCTAAAGTGCTTTTAATTTTTAGCATAGTTTATCTCGTGGATAATCCTGCTGTCCTCAGAATTTTTCTTCTGGTGTTGTAGGACAACACACTCTGTCTTTCAAAAAAATACATGAAATGGAGGGTATAAGGTACATATTTTGTTATTTAAGTTTGGTCTGGTGGCCAAGGCTAAGAAAATGACAGGAAAATTTCTACATTCAAAGTAATTCTCCTGATGTTAAATTAAGAACTTGATACGGAGTAGTTGATAATAAATAATGGTACAGTTAGGCAAATGACATTGGTTCAAAGTAAACTTCTCTCCAAATTTTATTTTTAGTTTTTAACTGTTTGTTTGTTTATTTATTTATTTATTTTTTGGTATCAAGAATTGAACTTAGGACCTTGTGCTTGGCCAGGGAGGTACTTGTGCTGAACTATATCCTTGGCCCCCTCTCCAAATTTTATTATGAAAAATTTTAAATAGCTGGGCGTGGTGGTGCACACCTTTAATGCCAGCACATGGGAGGCTGAGGTAGGAGGAACATTGTGAGTTCAAGGCTGGCTTGGGCTACAACACGAGTGCAAAGTCGGTCTGAGCTACATAGTGCGACACTGCCTCAAAGGGCCATGAGTTTGGCTCAGTGGCTTAAGCACTTGTCTGGCAGGCACGAGGTTGTGAGTTCAATCCCTGGTGCCACAAAAAAAAAAAGTTTTAACTACACAGCAGGTCAAAAGAATTTTAAACCATTCCAGATGACTTCATGTCTATCATCTAAATTTTGTCATTGTTGCTTTACTATATTGCTTTATTATATCTGTCTATCCCTCCATCCATCAAGTCATTTTAAAATGCATTTCAAATAAAACAAGTTTTTAGTTCATTTTTCATTGATGGTTGCAACTCCATGTTTCCTGTGGATAAATTTCTCTTAGTCTGATGAAAAACATGACAGTTCTGGTGTATGCTGATTGGTGACTGGAAATAAACTAAATACTGTTTAATTATAATTGAAAGGGGAAGACAAGTAAAAATTACATATAATGTTATTCTTAAAAGGTAATTTAAAGTTTTTATTAATGATTCTTTTAAAGGTACTAGTTAAACAGTTGGATAATATCTTGGCTGCTGTACATGATGTGCTTAATGAAAGGTAAGTAATTAATAATGAGTAGATTTAAATCACTAAAAATTACACAACTGATGTCCATTTCCTTTGCTTAAAAACGTATTGGACCGGGCGTGGTGGCGCACGCCTTTAATCCCAGCACTCGGGAGGCTGAGGTAGGCGGAGCGTTGTGAGTTCGAGGCCGGCTTGGGCTACAACGCGGCGCAAGGCCGGCCTGAGCTACATAGTGCGACCCTGCCTCAAAAAACTAGGGCCGGGAGTTTGGCTCAGTGCCTTAAGCGCCTGCCCTGGCAGGCGCGAGGCTGTGAGTTCAATCCCTGGTGCCGAAAAAAAAAAAAAAAAAAAAAAACGTATTGGATATTTTACTAAGTTCTCATGTCTACAACCTGTACTATGTACTCATTAGTTACTGTCAAATGCATAATGGAATCTAATCGACAGGAAATGCTCTTCCCTCCTCTCCCCATGGACTAAACTAAGTAACCTCGCACTGACTTGTTGCAACAACATACACTCTTGATGAAGAAGGCAAGAATGAATGCAGTTAATAAACTAAGTAATTTTCATAGTCGTTAGAGAGTAGTGGTGAAAAGGAGCTTGTTTGAGCATGAGTGGATTTAAACAATTTCTGGGGTTCTTAAAAGGTGTACAGAGTGATTCCTAAAGAATTGTAATGTTGGAAAGCATGCAAAAACTCAATAGGTTATAAATCTTATTGCCTTTTGATGGTTCGATTTTATATAGTTATTAATACTATACTTAGTAGTTGTCCTTTTACGTTTATGTATTTATTGCCATATTCTATTTTTTAATACTTTGATTTTTAATATTATATGGAATGTAGTTACCAACCATGTCTATCAAATTTCTTTCTGCCCTTTTCTGTGAATCATTTAGTTTGAAATGGAATTTGAAGCCTGGATTTTGGCATTTCTGAACCTTTTCTTATTGTTTGCTAATAACTGATTTTGTAAAAGAAAATGTAACGTCTGACAAAGCTGGTTTTGAGCATTGTAGGATAGAGAATACAGTACTTAAGAGTGGGCAAAATTTCAACCTTTTATGTAATTTAAACTTCTAAAATATCATTTAAAAATTTGAAAATAACATCTGAAGCATTATTTTGTAAGATGTGCCATTCTTGTCATCTTTGAAAGCTCTGTCTTTTATGTGTGTTTTGTTTCATTTGCATTAAAATAAACAGTAGCAAATTGCTTCAGGAGTTGAGACAAGAGGGAGCTTGCTGTCTTGGCCTTCTTTGTGCTTCTCTGAGCTATGAGGCTGAGAAGATCTTCAAATGGATTTTTAGCAAGTTTAGCTCATCTGCAAAAGATGAAGTTAAACTCCTCTACTTATGTGCCACCTACAAAGCACTAGAGACTGTAGGAGAAAAGAAAGCCTTTTCATCTGTAATGCAGGTAAGATGTGGGGGAAAACTGATGTTATGCTTGCAAAGATTGTCCTTAACATGTCCTTGGAAGAAGTTTGATGGAAGAAAATTGAGGATAGAGGTCACTTAGGGATTATCTACTGGTAGTGAATATGATATATATAAACATCCTCTTTTTGAGTATGAATAAAGGATACATAATAAAGGTAGGTATAAATTAGTTTAAAAAATTTCCATCTTCGCTTTCCAGAAGCTAGCCTTTAAAATTACTTAACAATAGAATGATTTGTAGATTTGAAACTAGGAGCTCCTCTAAGAGAGAAGGGCAGGAGGGCACTTTCGTATATATTGAGGGAGACAAAAACTTAAGTATCACAACTGGGTTTCTAAGTTTTTAGGTTTGGCAGTATGTCAGAAATTTTTAATTTAAGCGATACAAAAACAGTTTATTTTATTTATTTATTTATTTATTTGCTTGCAGCACCGGGGATCAAACTCACAGCCTCACACGTGCCACACAGGCGCTTAAGCCACTGAGCCAAACTCCCAGCCCTAGTTTTTTGAGGCAGGGTCGCACTGTGTAGCTCAGGTTGGCCTTGTGCTTGCGTTGTAGCCCAGGCTGGCCTCAAACTCACAACACTTCACCTACCTCAGCCTCCCGAGTGCTGGGATTAAAGGTGTGCACCACCACGCCCGGCTTAAAAACAGTTTATATATAAATGAATACCAGCTTTACTTACTGTTATGTCTGAATGTATTGAGAAGTTAATTTTCAGTTCAGCAAGATTTTAAGTCAATTTTTGTTGAGGTAATGTTTTTAAAAATTAGGATGTTAGCATTTTATAAAACCTGTAAGAAATGACTACTGTTTTTAAAAAATTGTATTACATGTTTGTGTATATAATAATTGCATTCATTTTGGGGGGTGGTACATGTATATAGTACATCTTAATTCTTTTTATGGCCCCTTCCCCTCTCCTTCTTCCTCTTTCTCTATTTGGTCCCTCACCAATTTACAAAAGATCTGTCCCTGTGGCTTTCCTGTTTTGGAATGTGCATTTTCCCCTAATTATAGAGGTTCTTAGAAAAATTTTAGGAAAAGTTTCAGGTAATTACCTAAAGTAAAACAGCATAACATCAAGTTGAAGTTTTTTTTTGTTTGTTTGTTTGTTTTGAGCAGAGACACACTATATAGTTTAGGCTGGCCTTGAACTTGAAGTGATCCTCCTGCCTCAGCTTCCTGAGTGCTGGGATTATAGGCATGTGCCATCATTCTTGCTGTGTAGGGCTAATTATGCATATGGTTGTTATATCATGAACATTAACCTTTTTTATTTTTGCAGTATTGAGGATTGAACCCAGGGGCACTCTGCCACTGAGCTACATCTCCATCCCCTTTTTATTTTTTTATTTTGAGACAGGATCTTGCTAAATTGCCCAGAAGGGATTTAAACTTGTGGTCAGCTCTCTACATGTTGGGATTATAGATGTGCACCATCCTCTGCTAGCATGAACAGTTTTTACTTTGAAAAATTTCAAATCCACAGGAAAATGTATGGACCAGTAAAATAGTATTCATTTATATTTCATCTATTTAAAGAATATAGAGTCTGCCAGAAAAATGTATACATCAGTAGAAGAAAAGCTTGTATAAATATTTTAATGCTAAATTTGAGATATCATAAGTATAATACAAGTTACCTTTGGCCTCTATAATTAAAAGAGTTGCTCAAAGTGTTGGCCATTAGCTTCCAGATATTCACTATTGTGGTGAACTGTCAAAGTGTGTACTTTTTTTTTTTTTTTTTTGCAGACTCTGTATATGTAGTGGTAACGTGATTTGCATGTCATTTATATATGCTACTGTCTAATCCTAAGTCATTCTGATTTGAAGCATATTATATAAAGTTTGTTCTAAAATATTAATTCCATAAGTTTGATCTATATTTAGTAGAAAATAATTGTGGTATTTTAAAGAAAATAGTCTCCTAGGCATGTCTTATTTTTTGTATTTGAAATTTAGTCCTAGCTAGGGCATCAAAAAGAGCACTTAATGAATAGCATAAAAGTTTGTTAGTTAGTCTAATCAATATTAAAGGAATCATGTTGATAGATGTTAGAGAACAGTATTTGTTTTCAACCTAACAGCTTAATGGAATGAAATGCTTTCAGTGTTTTTGAACTAAAGCAGTATTTACTTTGGTATTATAATCAGTTCTAGATGTAGTCTTTAGCAGACAACATGATTTACTTCTTTTCTTCCTATTTCGTTAAAAGTTTGATTTGCAATGTTTGTTTTTAAGCTTGTAATGACCAGCCTGCAGTCTATTCTTGAAAATGTGGATACGCCAGAATTACTGTGCAAATGTGTTAAGTGCATTCTTTTAGTGGCTCGATGTTACCCTCATATTTTCAGCACTAATTTTAGGGTGAGTTCCCCATGTTACTTCTTCATTGATAGGATAAGGAGACGATGTGTGCGTGCGTGTGTGTGTGTGTTGTGTGTGTGTGTGATGTATTTGGGGAAGCAGGTAGAAATCAGTGCTCTCCATCTTTGAATATCATAGCAGCAGTTGAGGGTTCAGTGTTGAATGGTGCAGTAATCCTTTTTTATGAAAAATACCAACTATGCTGTCCTTTATGACATTGCAATATCTTAAGATACTTGAGATAAAGTACTTCAGTGTCATAAACTCAGTATCTTTATTCTCCTGTGTCCCCCCTCTCCCTTTCTAAGTTACTGTTGTAATGTTAAGTAAACAGAATGCAAGTGAGTTTTCTAGGCTCTTTTACTATAATATAGTCCACAAGTGAAATAGTAGTAAGACCCTAAAATGATTGGCCTCTTCTCTTTTTGTCTACCTTAAGGATACGGTTGATATATTAGTGGGATGGCACATAGATCATACTCAGAAACCTTCACTCACACAGCAGGTGTCTGGTAAGTTTTTTAGCATATACCAATAATTTAAAGAATTTGCTGGGCCACTAAATACCAGCTGTTAATAATAATCCAAGAAAAGTAATTGCTTTAGGAAAGCATATTGGTTATTATAAATGAACATCACTTGTTATCTAAACTGATCTTTTCAGAGGAAAATATTACATAATTTGTAGTAGGAAGGTGGTAGGGTAAGTATAGATTTTAATGTTGGATTCATCAAAAATTCAGAATACTGAAGTTATTTGTGGCATGTACTGATGGGAGAAAATAAGATGGTGGTGATACTGAGAATGAAAGATTTTGTGATTTTCTTTTTTAATTTCTTTTTCTGATTATTTAAAGAAAGAATACTTTGTAGAATTGTCATAAGTGATAAATATTTTTTGGCTTTGTTCATTTTGCATTTAGGTGAATGATAGCACAACTCATAGCATGCACTGGCTTGTTGCAGGTTTTTTGTGATACTAGGAATTGAATTGAGTGCCATGTGTATGCTGAGCAAGTGCCCTACTGCTTAGCTATATCCTCACCTCTTATTTTTCCAATAAGGCCTTGATAACTTGCCCAAGCTGGCCTTGAACTTGCAATCCTTCTGCCTCAGCCTCCTAAGGAGGTGGAAATACAGTCACATGCCACTAAAGTTAGCCTTCTTTTAGCTTATTTGGTGCAGTAATCTTCTGAAAATAGGATTTGCCAGTGAGAATAGTTTTGTTTCATTTCCGCTGTGAATTCATGCTTTTGTTTGCTAAATGTGGGTTAATAAGCCAGGCTGATGATAGATGGTAGCATTTATCTAAGTCATATGTAAGGACATGAGATTTACATTTTAATTTTGAACAGTGTAAATTTTTACAGCTTTAAAGAGGCTTTTTAATCATGATTTATTATTCATGATCACCATGTTTAGTAGTACTCCTAATTTCATGATAACAGGACATGTTTTAGTGTAGGCAACTTAAAAAGCTTTTTTAAGTCAAATTTTGGAGATTTAAAAATTTTGGATATATTCTACTGTTTTAAAATTTCTTGTGATTCTAAGGGTGGTTGCAGAGCTTGGAGCCATTTTGGGTGGCTGACCTTGCATTTTCTACCACTCTTCTTGGTCAGTTCCTTGAAGACATGGAGGCATATGCTGAGGTGAGTATGTAGAAAGTCAAATTATTTCTTTAAATGCCACTTAAGGAAAGACAATAGCAACAACAGAAAAATAAAAATCCTAACCAATGTTAGACTTATTTTAATATAATACCTGACATTTAAGTAGAAATTATAAGACCATTGCAATGTTTTAGTTTTTTTTTTAAAAAAAATTTATTTGTTTATTTGTGCCAGGATTGAACTCAGGACCTTGTGTTTGCTAAGCAGGTGCCGTGACACTGAGCAATACCCCTGGCCCCCAGTTTTTTTTAATACGTTGCTTAATTTTTAAAAATATATCCACCTTTACAACTGATCTGTCCTTTAGAAGTGACGCATTGTAGTTTATAGGGAAGTTTTTCCTTTGGTAGTCCTATATCTTTACTGTAAGTATGTGTTGGTGCTAGGATGACATCTTTTGGGGGATAACCTTTTTCTGTTTTTCGGCGTTTTGTTTTGTTTTGTTTTTAAACTGCAGTATTGAGGATTGAACCCAGGGGTGTTCTATCACTGGCATACCCCTGGCCCTTTTATTTTTTATTTTGAGGCAGCCTCAAGTTGTCTAGGTTGTCCTCAAATGGAGATTGGGTTTGGGATCCTTCTGCCTAAACCTTCCTAGGATGTGGGATTATAGGTGTGTGCCACTATTCCTGGCTAATCTTTTTGGGTATATCTTTCTTCTTCAACTGAATTATAAATCTGCAGAGTAATTTTTATAGTTTTTAAAGCCTCTTCCTTTTGCTTTTCATATGCATATTGTTGTAGAGTACCTGTTTTCTTGTTTTAGTGGCTCCAAGAATACCTAGAATGAAATTTTAGCAAAAAATCAATTTAGGAATGGCAAAAATTTCAGACACCAGTTACACCTACATGTAATGAATATGTACTAGAATTTATTTTTCCCCAATACATATTTATATTGGTGCAGGAGATTATTTCCCTAATAAATTGGGTTTTGTGTAGGTTTTTTGACGTCATCAGATAAAACCCATTTTTATATTTATTTGCCACATTTTTCTTTTTCTTTTAGGGTACAATTCCTCTTAGTTTGTAAAAGTCTAGTTCTAAAGTTAGCTGACCTAAGTTTTGGGAGGCTTTATAAGAATGAACAGTATACTACTTAAGTAAGAATGCTGTGTATTCCCACGTAGGACCTCAGCCATGTAGCCTCTGGGGAATCAGTGGATGAAGATGTTCCGCCTCCATCTGTGTCATTACCAAAACTGGCAGCACTTCTCCGAGTATTCAGTACTGTGGTGAGGAGTATTGGGGAACGCTTCAGCCCAATTCGAGGCCCTCCAATTACTGAGGCATACGTAACAGATGTAAGTATCTGTAAGAATTTGAAGTGTCACTCAAAAACAGAATTGTTTTGTGTCATACCTAGTGCCTTGTTACTAATTTTACATTCATTTGATAAGTTCATATGTATGTTATGTGTCTGGTTACTTTCTTAGCCAGAAAATTAGGGAAACCTATCATATTCAACCTTACCCCCACCCCTAACTGATCCCTTCTCACCAAACCCATGAGAAAAGGGCCAGTTAGGAGATCCTTCACAGATCCATTTATTCTTTTTAAAATACATGACTTTAATACTTAATCCTTTGTGTTTTATATTTTTTGATAGGCTGACATGAAAGAATGTAGAAATACACAAATTTAAAATACATACTAGTCTGAGGCCAGTTATAAAAGATAGCCAGATTGCCAAACTTCAGTGACTCCAAACATTAGCTGCTTTTAGCATCGTCCGTTAGTGGTTCAGTTTAACATAGTAGAAATGAACTCCAGGAATTATACTCAGCTTCAGTAAAAATGAAGATGCAATTGTGATCTAGTCATAAACAATTTAATCTAAATTATTGAAATTTTACTGTTTTGATATAACCCTAGCTTTTAGAACCATTCTGTTGAACACATTGCTAGATAGTATATGCATTATATATGCAGTTCTTGGTATCCTAATGGTGTATGGGAGCAGAAACATCAGATCTGTAAGATAGTTAAACCACCATACTGGTATTTTAAACCTGATCAAAATGATTTAATTTGTTTAATGTCCTTTCGACTGTATAAAAGGTGTTTGGCTAAAGAGTATTGGAGTTGAAATAAAAGCCAGGTGTGGTGGTGCATACCTATAATCCCAGCACTTGGGAGGCTGAGGCAGGAGGATTGTTTCGAGTTCAAGACCAGCCTGGGAGGGCCGGGAGTTTGGCTCAGTGCCTTAAGCACCTGCCCTGGCAAGCGCGAGGTTGTGAGTTCAATCCCCGGTGCCGCAAAAAAAAAAAAAAAAAAAAAAAAAAGGCCAGCCTGGGCTCCAAAGTGAATGCAAGGCCAGCCTGAACTGCATAGCAAGACCCTGTC